>PVIU01012817.1:0-47317 GCA_004026605.1 Ondatra zibethicus | reverse complement strand
AGAGCAGGCCATTTGTGCTTTGATGTGCAGGTTTCCTTTCAAGCCGGTGAAGGTCTGTTCCATTACTGCAACTAGAAAGAAGAGATTTCTTTTTCTACAGGAATCAGAGAGGCCTATTGTCCCTTTGATACTGCTGGAGTTTTCTTTCAGGGACCTTTCTGAATTTAGCACCATGTTCCTTTCCTGCCCCAAAGATCAGATATTTTTAAGCTGGTATCTTCCTTAAAAAATATGCTACAAACCTAACACATTAAATGAAATGCAATCACATTAAGTGCTGAAACACACTATTAAATGAGGATACAATGGTCAGTCATGTAACGGTGGTTTCCATGGCGAGTCACACTCTGCAGTTTATTTAAACCATGTGCGTTATCTGATGCAAGACTCTGGAATAGAACAGGAAGCAGGCTCTTATTTGTGGACCTCATTCTAGTCTTGGGACCTCCTCACTATCAACTGGATTGCTGTCCTCCAACATCCACACATAGGCTGATTACAATATTGATACAGTGTGCAGGATTTTATTGTTCTCTAACTAGTCATAAAGATTCTAACATTCTTCTAGTTTTCTTTTGTGTGCTCTGTCTCTCTGTCTCTGCATCCTTCTCTCTCAGCAAGAAGAGGCTGTTGTGTGACAAATATTTTCCTGGGGAGATATACCACAAACATTTACTTACCCAGATAAGAAGCCCACTAAGTCCAAAATAGGGATACCACCAAAGTCCAAATTGGTGAAGCAATGACTTTTATTGCAGTTACTCACAGGAGTGCAGGTGAGGGGTTACTTATAGGAGCAGAAATGGCTCAGAGACAGCCGCATCCGCAAAGTCTACCCCAGCATGGATGATAGCTCACAAAAGCTGGGAACCTAAAGCACACTGCCTAGCCTATAATCAGCTCAACAACATGGAGAGTGTCCCTTTTCAGTGACAGGTTTGTTGAAATCCCTTCCAAGCAACTTGGCTGGTTTCTCCTTCTTGCCGGCAGCTGGTCTGATCTCAGAGTCCTCTCTGTAGCTTGACTCCTCCACATCTTGGCTTGTTTACTTAGGGAATGAGGAGGACTAAAGAGTCTTCTCAGTTTCAGGGGCTTTCAGAAGCTGTTCTGAGATGTTTACCTACTGCCTAAGGAGGGGCTCTGAAGAATGGGAAGTTTCCATTCTTCAGAGGAAATTGTTACACAACAGCCACCCATTCAGTATGACTGTGCTGGGTTTTCAATCTAGTCCCTTGACCTTATGTTACCTTGAAATACGCGTACATATGTTGATTCTATTACTTACCTTCATAGCAACCGTTCCTTGAATTGCCAGTCTGAAAACCTGGCAAATGTGATAAATCCAGGGCTGATCTCGTCAACCACGGCTAGCTCTCATTTTGGAATGATTTTCTATTTATCCTAATGATAGTTCTATTAATTCTAATTTACTCCTGGATTCATTTATTCAAAATATATCTGAGAAGCTCCTGAATTTCTCTTTTCACCCAAGAAATAACCCAACAATCCAGGAGGCCATGATAACATCATCTCACGCTTCCTCCTTCAGTGGACTCCCTCTATTAGCTAGCATCTCAACTCATTGCCACTCATTCTTTCTAGGCTACTCAGGTGTTGCACAGCTGATTGGTTTGGTAGGCAACATTTCACTACAGCACAGAAATGATCAGTATGAGAAACATTGGAACATGGTGCTTCAACCTCATTTCCTCAGTGCCTTCAGCTTCTGACGATTTTAGCTGAGCACATCTCTAAGAGTTAAGTGTGAATAGTGAAGGAATTTCATTGTCTATCTTGGCTCTCTGCAACAAAGGACATTCGAACCTTTCATGAACGGCAGTGGTCCTCATTCCTTGCTGGTGTAGGAGGTTCTTCTGTCTATGTGTTGCTTTCATTGGTTGAATAAAGAAACTGCCTTGGCCTTTTGATAGGGCAAAACTTAGATAGGTGGGGAGGACAGAACTGAATTCCCGGATGAAGAAGGCAGAGACAGAGAGACACCATGAAGCTCCTGTCTGAGACTGACGCTGATTAGAATCTTTCCCAGTGACATACAGATTAATAGAAATGGGTTAGATCAAGATGTGAGAGTTGGCCAAGAGGAGGCTAGATATAATGGGCCAGGCAGTAATTTAATTAATACAATTTCTGTGTGGTTATTTCAGGGACTAAGCTAGCCAGGTGGCAGGACGCAGCCCACTCTCCTTACTACACCATGCTACTCTGCCATAGATTCCTGGCTGATAGCTTGACCATTTCTAAAATGTGTCTGAGTCAGTTAGTGAAGGCAGACACTGCTCTTTTGGAGGACTGGGGTTCAGATCCCAGTACCCACATGGCAACTCATCCTTATCTACGACTCTAGCTCCAAGGGATCCGATGTCCTTTTCTGAGCTTTTCAGGAATCTGCATTCATATGCACAGGCCCACATATAAATATGCACATATGAAGATAAATAAGAATAATAAAAATAAATCTGAAATAAAATGAACTTGGGAATCACAACTTGGTTGTGTTTGTTTTAAATCTTGGAATAGCCTTTTTCTGCTCATAGTTGGGAAAACGCACCCTTTCTCATTCAGGTAGTCAGACGATGCAGCATATGAAGTATTGCTATGAGAAAGACAAGTATCAAAAGAAATCCCATATTCGTGTTTTAAAAGTGTCAGTGGACCTGGGACAACTTCTGCCAGGACACTTACTACTCTTTAGCTAGTCATGTGACTCATCTCCATATTGGGCCAGAAAGTCCTTGAAGACAGATGACACATCTTATTTATCTTCAAGGCTTCAAGGTGGGCATGGTACTGGGCAGGAAAGAAAGGTTCAATCAGTGTCTATTGTCAGTGACTACCTGTCTTTCCAGGCTGACATACAAAATGAAAAGCATTTCTTCTATTCACAAAAAATGTCTCTTAAGCAGTAAAAGATTCTTTTCCCCAATTCACATTTAAAATACTAAAAATCAAAATCCTTTTAAGAAGGGTTCCTAAAGCCTGAACTGAATTTATGTGAATGACTCTATTATTCTCTACTACTATAAACAAACCAATAGTATTTGGCAGACAATTAATCATTCAGAGCAACCTAGATATTTTCAAATTTATACTTTTAGTTTTTCTTCTTCTTGACTGTGAAAAACTAAATGGAAGTTATAAATTTACTTTGCCAGCTTGTACATAATGATCAACTGCCGTGATAATCACCAGTAAAGGTTAGAAAAATCAAAATTAATATTTCTATATATTTTGCAAAGGTATTTCCCGTGCATTTAAAATATCTTAGAATATTTTTAAGATAGTTATGCAGCAGGTCTTTACCAGGCCGTGGTGAAGATGAGAGCGAATGCTGATAGTGATTCCCTGCTCACATGAGCTCACTTCCTTACCAACCAGTATTACTGGGATATGAACTAAGGGCCCCTGGCTCCCAATGCTTTGCTTTACAACACAGTGTACTCATTCTAGCTCACTACAGTCCTGCTTAAATATGCAGAACAATGTGTTTCTTGTTCATCTGTTCTAGTTTCCCTCTGTTGCTGTGATACAACACTCTAATCAAGACCAAACTGGGGGAGAGAGTTTATTTTATTTAATACTCCAGATTAAAGAAAGATGTGTTAGTTACTATTACTGGCATGTAATACCATGACCAAAATCAACCTATGGGAGAAAGATTATTCTGGTTTTTGGTTCCAGAGAAAGGGTCCTTAATTGTGGAGAAGCATGGCGGCAAGTGGCAGGCACGGCAGCAGGAGCAGTAAGCTGATAGATTACCTTTCAACAGCACAAAAGAAGCAGATGGAGGGAACCAGATGTGATGCAAGGTTAGAAGCTTTCAATGTCCACCTCCAGCCCAGTGACGTATTTCCTCCAGCAAGGTTCTGCCTCTCAAATACTCCATAATCTTCCCAAAAAGCTATCAAGTAGGAACCACACGCTCAAACATGTAAAGCTATGGCGACATTTCTCCTTCCAACCATGGCCGAAGGCAAGGTATTAACTCAAGGCAGGAAGCTGGAGACAGGAACTATGGAACCCTGATTGCAGTCTTACAATCAGGGTGATGCTAATGTATCTTTTTATACAAACCCAAGGTCACTCACCTGGGGTAGTACTTCTCACAGTGGTCTGTCCTCTCCTTCATCAGTGAGCACTCATTGACCTTCTAAAAATAATATGTCCAAAATAAAAATTCCTTATCACTACTATGACTTTCAGCGGATTTATCTGGTTTCTCTGTGTCTTTCTGCATCTCTCTCTCTCTCTTTTTAATAGGATCTCACTATGAAGTCCAGACTGGGTTCAAACTTGTGGTTTTCCTGCCTTAGCCTCACAAATGCTAGGATTATAGGCATGAACCACCATATCTAATGTTATTTTTTATATATTCTTTAACCATCGTAGTCGTCACTGATATGTACTGCCAGAAAAATGATGGCTCAGCATTTAAGAGCACTGCCTGCTCTTCCAAAGGTTCTGAGTTCAATTCCCATCAACCACATGGTGGCTCAGAACCATCTGTAATGAGATCTGGTGCCCTCTTGAGGAAGAGACCTGGTCAGTTGTCCTCATCAACTTAGACCATGAAACCCAATATGGACAAGTTCAACAAAACCACTGTATACGGGCTGCCCATGCATGCTTCAGAATTGCCAGGGTATAAATTTCATTTTCTTTTTAAAAAAATGTATATGCTAAGCCTTCTCACCTAACATGCTCTCAGAATTCTATTCTCTGCTTATTGCTGTGATGCAATGCAGTGGTGGGATAGCTAAAGAGGCAGGAATCAAATTTTAAGTTTTTTGACATTAATTGAACTAGAGACCATTATTGTGGCAAATGAAGTAAATTCTTTTTATTTGTTCTAGGAAGATTTTTATGTATCCAAACAGTCAGGAAATTAAAGGCCATAAATGGTGGGCTTTCATTTAATTTTGAGGACATCAATAAATATTTAATTTTCTTTAGACACAGAGATGTTCATTTAGTACAAAGGAGTTTCCCTTCTTAAATCTTGTATTTCTCACTCTTTTATGTGTTGGAGGTATTCACTTCCCAATGTTTTTCCTAGTGAGTCTCCATGTTAGCCTCTTTCAGCCATCAGAGCATGTACAGTTCCCCCATGTATGAACTGATTGCTGCCAGTGCTAAATGTCCTAATAATAACTTCCACCGCGAATTCCTTCCTGACCTTCCTGATATTCTTCAGGGATGTCTTACTCCTGTGTCAGTCTGCACCCCTCACCATAATGTTTACAATGATACGAAGCACCAAAAACATATGAAATGACAAAAAAAAAGTCAAAAAATTCTGTTCCTTCCCCAGCCTCCTCCATTTCGCCTCACTGATGGAAATGGACAGGCAGTTTATTTATAAAATGTTACCTTACAAAATGTTAGAGTGCTTCATGCCTCCTGATGTGGCATTTTTTCTATGCCATTTAAGTGTTCATCTGCTTTTATTTGCACCTGGCTCTCTTCTTCTTCAATATCTCAAAAGTTGCCCTGTGATGTCATTTCTTTCTGTGATGACATATTCCCGAGGAATGGTTCTCAGAAAGAAACATTTCTTCTCTAAAAGAGAAATTCTTATTGGTGGCTTAAGTTTGTGTTACTATTCCTCATGATAAAATGGCTAAGATACTAATGCTAAAAAACAAACTAATAGGCATTCATTGTGTAGTGACTTTCAGAACCTTCTGGAGAACTGAAAAAAAAATTACTTGTCTATTTTTGAAAACTGTTGCTGTCAGACAGCCCTCGGTGGTCAGCTTTCTTCCAGGTTTGCCTCCAAAGGTGAAAAACAATCATAGAAACTGTATGTGTCCAGAGGTTGGTGAACATGAAGCTATCAGGCAGTGCCTTCTTGACCTCCATTTGACATAAATCTAAAGGGCTACTGTAGCTTTATGTAGCTCTACCTGATGTGTCAACTTGAGAGCACTTTGTGACAGTCAATGGCAAGACTTCATCTATTGGGGGCCAATCCAGCTCCTTTCTTCTTTGATAAACTTTCTGCATGCTGGTCTACATCTCTACGTGTTTCCTTTGGAACCCACCCTCAGGAGGCTCTTAATTAATGTCCTTCCAGACAGTGACCAGAAGACTTAGACAAGAACCTCTCAACACTTTTAGGCAAATTCCAATTACTTCTTTATAGTGTTTTTTTTTTGTTGTTGTTGTTTTAACTCTTTTACTCTTTGGGGGGGTCCACCTCCCAGTTCCCAATCAAATAAATACAATACTTATTCTCATTTATGAATGGCCAGCCTTAGCTTGGCTTACTTCTCGCCAGCTTTTCTTAATTTAAGTTATCCCATCTACCTTTTACCTTTTTCTATTTCTGTATATCATTTTCTTTCTTCTTATTCTGTGTCTGGCTGTTTGACTGGATAGCTGGCCCCTAGCTTCCTCCTCCTTTGCTCAGTCCCCTCTCTTTTTCTTTTTCTCCATCTATTTATTCTTTCTGCCTGGCAGCCCTGCCTATCCTTCTCCCGCCTAGCTATTGGAGCTTCAACTCTTTATTAGACCAATCAGCTGTTTTAGACAGGCAAAGTAACACAGCTCACAGAGTTAAAGAAATGAAACATAAAAGAATGCAACACATCTTTAATATTCTATAACATTTCTTCTTGTTAGGATCTGAGAATCACTGAGGAAAGGCCCCATAGTTAAATAGTATGTAAACACAAAGAATGTTTATTCTTCAGAAATAGCAACAATTCAAGGGTTGATTATCAACAGAAAATGGCAGTGATGACCTGGGACAAAGAAGCACTGTGCTTTTAAACAGGGAACTTGGGGAATTCTAGTGAGATGAGCTAATCTGTGTTCTAATTGGGCAGACAAAGAGAAGTTACATGGGACACATGTTGATTGGACAGGGCCAGCAACAGTCCCATCCACTGTGGGCCTTTGTCTTATATTGTCAACAACAATCGTATCCTATAACTTTGGGTCTCCCAGCCTTGTAAAGCCAGGTTTTTTTAAATGGCTTGACTGATTGGTTAAACTTGGCCAGGGAATTCCTGGACACAGGCTCAGGCCATTATGTACAAGGGAATTGTTCCTTGTCTAAAATGAGGTCACATTCTGGCCCCTTCATTTTCTTGAGAAATTTTGCTTTGCAGGTACAGTTGCTCAGACAGTGATCTTAGCATGGAAGCCAGGGGTCAGTATTCAAAATATCTGCAGAAGTTCTAATTCATGTAGGTTTGAGGAACTAGTGGTCAATTAACTTGACCATTATTCATTATGTCCATTCTACCATCATTGGTGCCTTTGTCTATAAAACTACCTTTGCTACCTCTTTGAAGTTCATTCTTATCCTCTACTGCTTATAACAGGAGCCACGGTTTTCCACTTTCAGTCGTTAACTGACTTCAGATCTCTTGACTGTGGTTACTATTTGTCATCATTGGGGCTGCTGTGATTTGAATTTCTCACAAATGGCATGTTTCCTGAAGTGCTAGTTAAATTAGCATGTGGCACAGTGATAGACCAACTTAGCAAACAGAAAGAGCAAAACATGGCATCCTGCAAAGGGCACAAAGATCAGCTGACCACACTGTTCAATAATTCTATCCCTTAACTAAAAAGTTACAATTACAACAAATCATTCATTTATTTTTATCTTTATAATAATTATTATTATTTGTATGGAGCATTGGTGTGGGACAATTCTGTATTCTGTCAATTATGTTTTAAATAAACGCTGATTGGCCAGTAGCCAGGCAGGAAGTATAGGTGGGACAACCAGACAGGAAGTAGAGGCGGGGCAATAAGAACAGGAGAATTCTGGAAAGAGGGAAGCTCCCTCCGCAGTCCTGTCCAGATACCGAAGGAGGAAGATGTGACCTGCCCCGCTGAAAGGTACTGAGCCATGTGGCTAACACAGATAAGAATAATGGACTAATATAAGTTATAAGAGCTAATACGAAGCCTGAGCTAGTGGGCCAATCAGTTTATAACTTATGTAGACCTGTGTGATTTTCTTGGGGATTTACCGGCTGTGGGAACCGGGCAGGACAGAAACGGCAACAAGCAGGCCCGCCATGTTACAGAGTGTGTGGGTAGCATGCACATGCCATGGCACACATGTGAAGGTCAGAAAACAACGTTGGGAGTGGGCTCTCTCTTTCCATCATGGGTCCTAGGTATCAGAGTTGTACAGTGGATACTTTCATCCCCTGAGTCAACTTAACAGACTTAAAATATATTATTTGAGGAACAAAGTGAACAAGGAAAGACAAATAGAAAAACAGCTCCATCCCTGTCCTCTCTTAAGGCTGTGGCAATTCTGTTCTCTGAGATAGCTAAATAGGAGCTTTCAGGACATGAGACACACATGGCTGAGGCTTCAATTTGTAGGGCACCATTTTAAGGAAACACATACTGAATTTTTCTGAGTCAGTAATACTTAAACCCTAAGATTTATTTAGTGCTTCTGGGTTTATAAAGTATCTTTATATCAATTATTTTATTTCATTGTGTTACTTGTGCTGAATGACTCACTAAAGTGGGAGGTACTGTTATTATAATATAACTAACAAAGAGTTTTGATGTATTTGTTCTATGGTCAGTATATCAAATCATTAAACTTTAATGCTACATGATGACCCATTTTTTAAAAGATTCCTATACACACAGTCAAAGGGCTTAAGAAGAATGGTGGTATTAAAAATGGAAATATTAGAAAACAGATATAGAACCAGGTGAGCCTGGCTAAAATGGATGATTTTAGTAGAGTTATTAAATCTGCATTTTGAACGTGCAGGCCCATATAGAAAATCTTCAAAGTAATGAAGTTCGATTTCTTTAGGATCTATCATTTCCAGGCAATTTAATCAATCTTTAGCATTTTATGCTTCCAGGTTTCCTGTATATTCTTGGATTTTCTTCCAAAGCTGGCAATTAAGGGAGTGAAAATGATAAGTGTGGAAGCTTTCTGGCCACTGGTGCCTGGAATCATGAATAGAATTACTCTAATTAACCTCACTCTGAAGGCCAGGTTCTTTAGAATACATCAATGCTATTTTTAATAATGGCATATGTTTGAAAATCTTTTTCCTTGAAATTTTTTATTTTAAAGAGTTATTTCTTTGTGTGTCTCTGTGTGAATGTATATGCACGCTAGTGTGCACATCTCTGTGTGTGTTTCTGTGTGTGAATGTATGTTAGTGTGTACATCTGTGTCTGTGTGAATGTATATGCATGTTAGTGTGTATATCTGTGTGTGTGTGTATGAATTATATCCACATTAGTGTGCACATCTGGGGGTGTGTGTGCCCAGAGTCCTGTTCTATCCCTCTCTGCCTGTTCCTTTGAGTCATGGTCTCATCCTGAACTTGGGGTACACATTTTCTCAGCTAGGTTCCTAGCTAGAAATGTACCTGTTTCTCCCTAGAGAGTTGCATAACAAGCCTGGACCTTCTGGCTTGTTAAGCAGTTTCTAGAATTTAAACCAACAATTCTAAGGATTATGTAGCAAGCACTTTTACCAACTGGGTCGTCCTTCAGAGGGTGTTCATGTTGAGGAGTGTCTCATATATCGTGGGCTGGCCTCAAACTTGCCTCTACAGTTAAGGCTGTTTTTTTTTTCCATATTCTCTTTTCTCTATTTCCCTGTGTTGGAATCACAAGAGTGTGCTACCACACCCAGATTCAGGAATTTGTGTTACAGTATTAATGGCTGCCTATTTGAATAATGAAACCATTGCTTTGCTAACTTAAAAAATGATTTAAGAAAAGGGTTAAGAAGTAGTCAGTGGTAACCATATCTCTAATTTCAAAATTTGGGAGGCTGAGAATTCCTTCAGTGGCTAAGACAAGATCTTACAAGTCTAGGGAACTTGAGCTACATAATGAGACATTGTGCAAGCAGAGGTCATGGTGGCACATGCCTTTAACTGCAGCACTCAGGAGTCAGGGGCAAGTGAACCTCTGAGTTTGAGGCCAGTCTGGTCTACAGAGAAAGTTCCAGGACAGCCAGGGCTACTCAGAGAAACCATGTTTCAGAAACCTAAATAAATAAATAAATATTAAAATAACTTATGAAACAAAAAAAAATACTATGAGTTTCAACAAGCACTAAATATAGAAAGCATTTAACATGAAAATAAGCTACACTTGGGGATATTGCTTCCTTCTTGACCCTGAATATCAGTTAATACTATAAATACCTTGACCACACAGAATCAAAAACCTCATGAGAAACTCTATAAACTTCAAGTATGCTCTATATAAACTGTTCCCACAAAGTCTGAAAGAATAAAGTCTCACTGATGACTTCATCAACACACAAGACAAAGGCTAGAAATCTTGAATGTGAAAATTTGTATGCAAAATCAGTTACTTGTGGAGAAGATCAAAAGCAAAGCAACTGATTATTAAAGCTGGTATCATTTAGTACTTCAATTTAACATGCATTTCCCAACCCAGAAATACTCTAAAGTCTTAATCTTGAGATCAACATGCTTAGACTTTCAAAAGACGAATAAATGAATCTATTGCATTATATTTGTTGATATAGAACAAAAAGTATCTTAGACATGTGTCCATCACACTTCTGATTGATACCAGTATTTCCAGTCCAGAGACTGTGACTCATTACAGGCATCAGTTGCAACAGCAGTTAAGGGAATTATAATTATTTTTAATCTGTGCATAGTTTGTCAAAAACATTTTCTACATATTCCTTCATGTTGTTCTCAACTCACTGGATTTTTGTAAAATATTTATTTATTTTGAATTTTCTTTTTAAGAGGGAGGATTTGTTGACTTCCGTGTTTGTTGTAGACATTATAACAAAAATCTTCTGCCTGGTACTCTAGATTTGCATTTTGTCAAACCCATCTCATATTAGTCAAAAAGTGACAGCTCAGGACACCATATGACTCTCTTAGGACTGCCAATGTTCCTTCTAATATGTCCTTTAAATATGAAAATGACACTTTGGCCCCAAGTGTGCAGAGCAACAGCAACAAATTCCACACGAAAGCCTGCGAGGTAAGGCTCTGGAGAGGCGGGGAGGATAGGGCCTGAGTACTGTAAATGCCTCTGAGTTTTGCAGTATTGAGGTCAGTTCACCTGCTGATGCCTGGAGACACCACGGGCAAGGTGAGCACACATTCTAAGCACGAGATTGGATGTGCCCGACTTCCGGATTGCCAAACCTGGTGCTGTTGCCAATCTGCTATGGCACTGCCTGTTGGGAAATGACATTTGAATAGCTTTGCTTTGTTTACAAAGATGTGTTGTTGTAGGTTGTTGATACATGGTCTTGCCGTGTAGCCCTGGGACTCATGCAGACCACAGTGACTTTAAACTTTCAGCAATCCCTCTCCTCTGCTATACCACAATGCACCAGCCGCTCTGCCCACTGAAGAGCCATGTGGAGTTTAATCAGACTAAAATCAAATATGCCTTTAGTAAAAACAAAATAACAACAAATGGAACAATCAGAGAAAGGAAACAGATGTGCATATGCTGATATCAAATAAAATTAAATTCAAAGTTAAAAGCCCTGAATGTCACCCAGAAAGCCACTTTCCATCGGCAAAATGATAGTGTAATGGTTTTAAGTATATTTTTCCCTGCCTGGAAATACACAGATCTAAAGCAGTGTGGAAATCACTAAAAAAAAAAAAAAAAAAAAAACCTAGGAACTAATAAAATAAAATTAAGTAAAATACTAGTTATTGTAAAACAAATTACTAGGCTGACAGGGGTCATACACAAAAATATTCAAATGAGCATATCTCCACACTGCTTTTGTTGATGGTGGTTGTTTTAGAGACAGGGTCTCACTCTGTAATCCATGCTGGTTGGGATCATACTCTGTAGCCAGGGCTGGCACCAAACTCCTGGCAGCCCTGTTGCTATAGTTCCCAAATGCTGGGACCATGACCAGCCTAGTAAGAATACTAACTGAAACAAAAGCAAAGGGCTTCTCAGGAGAGGGATGAGAAAAAAATCCTCAAGGAATGAAGCAGACTATTAAAGATAATAGAGAGTGCAACTGGCCATAAGTTTTTCTAAAGTTAGGCAAAACAGGTATGTTCAAAAAAATATATAAGCTGTTAAAAGTGATCAGAAAGAAATATAGCAACTGAATTATTGAGAAATAATTCAGGTACTTACTGAGACAACATGACCCAACAGGGGTAAAAGTATAGATTAGCAAAATTTTTAATGAAAAGATAAACATGATTTATATAAAACATTGTGGGGAATAGGGGAAAAGAGGCAATCTTCTGAATAGTTTATTTTAGGTTAGCGTAAATCTCGGACTAAAATGTAGTGAGAATCAGAGTGACATAGAAAAGTGTATGTTTTAAGGTTCTCAGGAAAAATAACAGCAAACACATTAGCCCATTGAAGGAAAGAGATCATGACCCGCCGAGTTCATGCCAGGACAAACTAGATTCAATACTAGAACATCTAAGAGCAATAACATAATTTACCAAATTAATGTATTAATGATCATCTATTTAACAAAGGAGATAGTTTAAAAATTCAACAGGTACATTTATGTTACTGTGTATAGTAAATGTTATGTATAAAGTGAAAGATAGTTTTCAACTACAGACAAGAAAAATAAAAATAATTCTTATTACCAAAACAGTGAAGGAGAAATTCCAATTATTAGACTTAGAGACAGGAAAAAAACTGTCATTCTTACTTATTAGAAATACTGAAGAGAAATCACCAGAAAATGATTAGAAACTAGTAGAAGGGTAAACTAAGGCAGAAATAAGAGAGATCAATCAACTTTGCAAGCAACCAGTAAGAGAATTGGTACAGAAACTGCAGTGTGAAAAAGTCTTTTCCTAAGAATAATGAAAAGAACTAGAAATAACACAAAAATGAGATGCTTAGTAAAACTCTATGGTATGAAAGTATATAGAATTTGATGGGAATAAATGACATTGTTATTTTTTCTACAACTTAGTAACACCTGAAATATAATTTGTTGTAGTACTTGACAAAATATTTCTGAAATTCATGTACAAGAAAAATTCAGAAAAAATATAGAACAGTTTTATTGACAAGAACAGCAAGGGAATGATTTATCAAAATAACACGTTAGAATCATCCAGCACTGTGCAGACAATCTGTGAATCAATGGAACAGACTCAAAAACCAAGAAGGAGATGTATAAGATAAAGGTTCTATGTCACATGACTGGGACAAGGTTCAAATTTTTAACAAATGATGTCTGAATATCAGACCTTACATTTAGACATTTTGTTCAGAAGTTGACTCCTAGAATCATGATTCTGGATGAATGAAAGTGCTAAATGTCACTGGAGAAAAAAAAATCTCAGAAATCTCCCTTTGAAATATAACAAACTCTTTTAAAAAATGAATTTTTTTGTGCTATAAAAACACTGTAGTGACCTCAAAAGATTAGCAAAATACTAGGAAAGCAAGCATGTGAAGAGCTCTTGCCAGCTGGGGGGTGGGGAAGCAACAAAGTCCATAGGGGAATGGAAGCAGAATTGAAGGAAAGCAGATGACTTGCCCATGCAGAGAAAGAACAGACAGCCCCCGCCAGGCTTCAGGGGACCTCCTGATGACCATGGGAATGGGAAACTTCTGAATTATTTTTATTTGTTGTTATTGTGTGTGTGTGTGTGCGTGCATGCATGTTGTACATGTAAAGGTCACAGGATGACTCTATGCAGCAAGTTCTCTCCTTCCATGAAAGAGTTCTGGAGATTTGACTCTGGGTGCTTTGTCCGCAAAGGCTGTTTGCTGCTGAGCTATCTCACTGGTCCCCTCACGCCAACCTTTAAGGGGCATAACATCCAGATGGCTGCTTGTGAGGGGAAGTGATTCACGTAATCCATTGTGGTGCTAAGAATTAATGTTGTCTGTAACTAGGCAATCTGTTGCTCTTGGTGAAATTTATAGCATACATGATTTTATCTTAGAAAGTGACCATTACCAAGGGTTCCCTCTGCATAAGTGGGCTTAGTGCTCACACTGCTGCCAGACCCAAGTTCCCAAGGATGGCCAAGATAAGATTGCTTCTGTATAGGGTCTGAACATCACACTCATAAACAGAATTTTCAAGGCTTTATTATATTACATTTTTAAGCCATTTTACAGATCACTCAAAGCTACGACCAGGACTTGACTCCATGACTAATTTCCACAGAAAAGAGAGTAAGGCCTTGGTTAGATCATCTTGAATTCTGCTGCTGGCTTTTAAAAAGCTTCTTCTTTTAGCTAAAAGGCTCATTGAAGTAACACTAAACATTTATAATTTTAGCCATGTTTAATTAACTTCCCTCTGGTTTCTTGAATCATGTAATTCCATCTCCAAGCTTCTAATTTGGAAAAATACTTCCACATGCAGAGGCTTGCACAGGCGTGTTTACTGTGGAATCATTTTTAATCATGAAAAAGGGAAACAAATTAAGAAACGATTCAATAAAACTATTAAGTCCATATTATGGAATTCTATGTAGCAGTTAAAAAGGATGAAGTGGAAATACATATATAGTAATATGAAAAAAATCCAAGATAAAGTGTTAGCAAAATAAGAAAGTAACAGAAAAATATATAGTATGTAACCTCATTTTCATGAATATAAGTGAAAATAAAATCTATATGCAAATGTGTAGAGAGTAGTTTGGATAACAAGAACCATGCATCACTACTAGTTGAATAGAAAAATCCATTTGTAGCAAAATGAGCCCATCTACTACTCTTCATTGGTTGTCGGGAGCTTGGTTTAGAAATGTTTATATAAAGGACCACGTCTGTGGAGGGCATCTGGGAAAAGGAGAGTTTTGAGAACTATTAATTACATATGTGGTGTGTGGTTGTGTGTTGTTTGATTGATTTATCTATGTATTTATGTTTTGAGGCATGGTCTTGCTACAGGTCTTGCTGGCTTGGACCTTGTTACGTGGATCGGGGTGGCCTCTAATTTGTGACTGTCCTCTTGTCTTTGCCTCCAGATGCTGGAACTGCAAATGTGTGCCACTATAGCCAGTTCGTGAGAAAATTACCTACCTGACAGAAACTGTACACATCTGAATTTGAAAGTCAGTTCAGGTTTCATTTGGATGTACAAATAGCATGAGGGCACTGTCTATGAATTCATGTTAGACAAAGATTATCCGATTTAGTATGTTTTCATTATGGAAATTCCTAGAGACTAGCATTTAAGGATCTGAAAAGCCACCAAGAGCCCATGTTACTGTATGTATACAATAACTTTCGGGTTAAGAAGAAAAGTAGAGCATAATTTAGAGGAGGTGTGTTGTACGTGTTTTCTGAAGTCTACAGTGTAAGAATTACATGGTGCTATGACTATGAAGGTAGACAGGAAAATAGCAAGAATTCTTTCAATTCTCATACAACCCACTTATGAACCATAGTAAGAGATATGAACAGTTTTATAAAACTTAGCACGGCTGTTTCCTTCTTTGCCCCTCACTGTAGTATACATAACACATTCAGCTAAAGAAGAGGTTAAATTAAAGTCAGATGCCAGTCCTGAGCATCCTTCCCCAGGAATTTAGAACAATGGCTTCAGGGGTTGAGAGAGACTCGGCAGGTGTCCACTGCAGTCCTAAGGCCACACCCTCTACCCACTTCAGTGGAACCAACAGCTTGGGTGGCAACAAAAGGTGAGTTAGCAATTTCACATGTTCAGTGAAATTCATGAAGTTGTGAGCTAGCAATTTCACGTGTTCAGTGAAATTCATGAAGTTGTGTTTGTACCATGGCCACTAGGTTCCTTTTCCAGTCAATCAGTGTCTTTCTTCTGTGCAGACACTCCAGGCATTTCCATAGGAAGGAATGAGAAGGAACACATAATTTTGCACCGCTGCTCCCATTCCCAGTGACCCCCTGACTCTTGGGGTTTCTGCCACACTCAAAGCAGCTCTGGGAGAAAGAAAAGGGTCAAACCAGTCACCAGATCCAAAGTCAGCATTTTATTCAGAACGCTGGGGTCAGAGGTGTATTGTTTATAATCTGGTACACAACACAGACGCAAAGCCGTCCTCAGGGTCTTTCCAGTTTAAAAGCTTTTTTTTTCTTTTTTCTCTTTTTATTTATTTTTTGTTTGTTTTGTTTTGTTTTTTAAAAACACACACTTGCTAGTGCTGCCAGTACCAGGCCACCCCTTTTAACTTTTCCTTCCTTTTTTTGTGTGTAACTTTTTTGGTACAAATTATGTAAAACATTTGTGCTAAGAACTTTTATCCCTCCCCTGAACAAAACAAAACAAAAAAGAAAACAATCAAAATTAAAAAAATTAAAAATTGAGTATTCTAACTACGGCTCAACAGTTGAATCAAATGTCACTTTGTTTTGTAAATACTTTATCCATAACGAAAGATATTAACATGCAAAAAACCTGAATCCAAAGTCCAAATAATACATACACATGTTCTGAGTTCTCTGCACTCCTCCATAGTCTATGCTGATAAAACATTATGTACACACACCATTTTTACAGCGAGGTGGAAAAAATACAGGAAATAAAAAAGTGTACATGGATTAAGACCAAAATGTGTCTAACATTCTAGTTTATGAAAAAATTCAATTTTGCTACAAATCGGTGATATGAAAACTCCCTTTATCTGCAACCAGCTGCGTAAGTTTTAAGATTTTAGTGAAAAAAAAAATCTAAAGTCTAAAACTAGAAGTAATGTACATTTTTCCTATCTCATGGTCTCCCCCCCACCCCAGGTAACAAAATCACTCCATGAGTTAATTTTTTTTAATCTGTTTGTTTCATTCTGCATCTTAACAAAAGTGAACGCATTGTAACAAAAGTGTGTCGAAGCATGTCACATTTACCTTTCTGCTCCCGCCTCAAAATATTTTGTCTTTTCCTTATTGTTTCAGAAATCAGTACCATTAAAGCCTTAAACAGAAAACTAATTCCAATCTGAAAAAGGTACAAAAAGGCACATAAAATCCCAGTGCTTCTGTACTGTAAAATTCAAGTGTAGCTGAGCTCGGTGTTTTCCAGACAGTATCGGATCACTGATATTCCCTGGGAGCCCAAACTGGTTCACAGCCTACGCCAAAGCCTCCAGCAAGCATGGTGCTAGTGGACTAAAGTTAAAGCCTAGCTTCTGTATGCTTTTTGGGAATATCAGGTGAAACTGTTCATACTTGTCCAAAAGCCAAGTCCGTCCTGCCGTTCAGTCGTCGCCGCCGCCGTACATGTCAGCCAGCTTCTTGAAGCGGGGTCCCCAGTCATTCAGGTAGTCATAGTCCTGGTCCCCACCGCTACTGGAGGAGTTGAGGGAGCTCAAGGAGCCGGCCGTGGAGCCACTGCCCTCATAGTCGAAGACCAAGAGGGAGTCATATGGCGGAGCTGTGGGGTCATTGTCAGCAGCTTTAAGGCCCTAGGTTAGGAGAGAGGAAGGAAATTACAAAAGGGTACCAGTTGACAGGGCACAAGGTCACCCAAGAGACCTGGGGGGATCACAACTTGCTCAAAGGTTTCCACTGGCAAGATCACAGCAATTTGAGCACACAGAAAAAAAAGAACCTCTAACTCAGACAATTCTCTCTTTCAAGGAAACAATCCTAAGGGTAGCCATGACAAAAGAAGGGGGTAGGGACAGGTTCAGGAATATATTTGAAAAATGGAAAAAAAAAGGGGTCATTTGTTTGCAGCTGTTAAGAGAGGATGATATATGGAGACCAATAGCTAGGTCAAAAGAAAATATTTACCAAACTGCAACTTAAATTTTAACAGGGTAATTACTATGAAAACAACAAAATCATTTCATCACCGAACATGAACAATACTTTCCTTGGGATAACATGTAATAAATGTGACTGAAAGTCCATGGGATAAGAGCTTTTTGCAAAGAATAATTTAACTTACTAGTAGATCACAGACTATGAAACAAACACAAAGGTCCTTGTGATACAAGAACTCGGAGAGGGATTTTTGCCAGTTAAGTTGAATACAGCTGGGCAGCAGTGGCGCACACCTTTAATCTCAGTAATTGGGAAACGGGCAGGCAGATCTCTGTGAATTCGAGATCAGCTCGGTCTACACAGCTAGTTTCAGGACAGACAGTGCTACAGAGAGAAACACTGTCTCCAAAAACCAGAAAGAGAGGGGGGGGGGTATTGAACAAACTATATATGCATCAAAGAGGACATTTATAGGAGAACCAAGTTTTCCTTGGCCCACTATCTGCTTACAATGTATTTTATAAGGCATGAGTATACCAGAAAGCTTATGACAAATATCAGAACTATGGATTCTAGGCAAATGTCAGGAAATTGAAAAAAGAAATGAAAACTGAGATTACCACAAAGACTCCGGATTCACCAAGGAAGTGACATTGACCTAATTTTGGAAGGCTATCTAAGGATAAGTGAAGGAAGGCCAGATGCATTACTACACTACACAGAGAGTCATATTAAAGCACCTTTTAAACAAGAACATAAAATGTGGAGTTAATTGATATAGTGTGACAAGATAGGACAGATTCTAAGTATGCTGTTTATAGCACAGTAGATCCACTTGGAGATAATCACAGAAATTAAGGCAGTCTCAGAAAGACAAATGTGTATTTTCTGTAATTTGTCGTTCTTAGACTTCATGCATTTATACAAAACTGTGTGGTGTGTGTGTGTAAGTGTGTGTGTTTACACACACACATTCATGGTATGAAGGTAGAAGTGAGTCAGTGTGGAAGGACAAAGACCAATGGGCAAGGAGAGAGTGAAAAAGGTGTGGGTGAGGAATATGGAAGCAATAAGCCCAATGCATAACATAGACTTGTATGAATTGTCTTAAGTAAGGCACTCCCATATACAATGATTACATATAAAGAAAATTAGGATATTTTTCAATAAAAAGTAGGGTGACTTTTAGATTTCATAGTCCATAGAAAAGCCATGACCTGATACTTGTACACATTATAAATATTATATATATATATATATATATATATATATATATATATATATATATATATATATATACAAAAAAAAATAAGGAAGCAATTAGTATCCACATTCTTAACTCTTGGAAACAGGTGCTTTTAAATATGCAGTTAAAGCATCTACAGCTAGTTGTTAATTATGTACCACAAAACATTAAAAAGAGAAACCAGCCTTAGGTCCTTCGGGACTTTCTCAATTCCATTCTGATGCTCCACAACACAGCAAGAACGGTTGTTTTCAAGAAATTACTGTTTGCCTACAGCTTTGGCTCAGCAGAAACTGATGGACATCTAAGATGGAGAGACTTGTCATAGACTTTCTTCCTTGAGAGATCAATCTTTAAATATTTCCATGTTTTCTGAGCACATATTAACTTATGAATGTGTGATCGGGAGTTAACAGTCAACTCACAGACCAAACAATCAACTGGAAGATGATGATCCTCTGGGCATGTCTGTGGGGAAATGATCTGGTTACAATAACTGAGGTTGAAGACATGTCTGCTGTGGGTGGTACCATTCCCTAACAGGAATCCTGGATTGTATAAATACAGAGGGAGGGACCTGAGGAACATGCACTTGGTCCTTCCTCTGATGACTGGCTGTGGTGGACCAGCCTGTGTTCCCTTGCTTCCCACAGCGATGGCCTCCAACTGTGAGCCCGAAGAGGTCCTTCCTTTCTTCCTTGAAATGCTTCTTTCAGGCTATTTTGCCACAACTGGAAATGAAACTTTGAAAAAAAAACTTTTTTTTTTTGTAAATAATCATGTTCAGTTCTTACAAGTTTACCAGTAAGGAATAAAGAAGAATCAGGAAAGTTAAGATCAGAGTCAGTATGCTGTAGTGTTTCTGAGATCAGACAAGAGCCAACACCTCAACTTTCACCAGCAGAATACCTTGAGTTCCCAGTATCGACTTATGTGAGACTGTAACAAGGTGAAGAGCAAAAGAGACGGGGGTTCAAGTGTTCACCAGTGTTGGTCACAGAAAACTCAATGAGTACCAGTCAATATTTTAATGGTTAGTTTTAAGGAAAAAAAGAAAATCCTGCATTGACATTTGAAGTAAAAGTTAAGAGAAGTTATTTTAAGAAATAAAACAGCAGCTGCTAGACTCCCATCAAAAAACCAGAGCCAGAGCCTCCCAACTCTCCCACAGCCAAGAATTTCTTACCAACAACCCTAACCATTTATAATTAGGCATACTTTCCCCCATATCATGTTATACTACTTCTACCCCAGAAAGGGCTGTTAAAGAAAATTTTAAAAGTCTTCAGCAAACCACTTCAATATGTAAAACAAAACTAATTCTGGACGAGACTTTACTTCTTTTATTTTTAGAAAAAGCTACAGTGCAGTTCTGCTAAGACTGAGAACAACAACCCACACTTTCTCAGGATCCCTGTCTCCTTTCTGTGGCAGAGTGGGTTGCTGTCCTCAGTGATCCTCAGGGGAGCACACGCCCAAGATGCCACAGGGGCCTCTCTAGAAGTCACCCAGCTGTTGGGCTTAGTTGTGGTCAGTGTTGTGAGGAGCAGGAAGAAGAGAGGCCACTTGAAGGGTTCTGAGGTGCTGCTGATAAGTCCTTTCTCTGATCAGTCAGGAGGACAGTCTGTTACATGTGCAGGTTTACTTTCCCCAGAGCTTGCAATGAAACTACATGTGACTAAGGAAAGAAAGCCACTGTGGCCCTGGAACTTGTGTAAGAATTGCAGCCATCACTACCACAGGCTAGCAATAGCTATTAGTTACTCAGCCCCAGCTCTTGAAAAGCCAAAGAATTCACTTTCATTCACTTTGTGTCATCAATGCAAGACACATGGTTTGGGTTTGTGCAACTCTAATGCATTGGAGACCTGGGTATGAACAAGCTAGATTCACTGACTGCCCTCTTGGGGCTCAGAGTCACTTAGTATCACCTCATATCTCCCCCTTTCCTACAAAATCTACCAACTACAATCACAGTTACTAAATGAATCTTTTAGTTCAGCACCATCTAGTTTTGGTCTACATATGAAATAGGCCCCGGAAGGAAAAATCAAAAGGCTTCATGGAAATTCCTAGTACAGAGGACTTCCTAAATACAAGTACTAAGATTCTTTGCTGAAGAGATGAGTTGGGGATGCTGTGCAGTTGGTAGAATGTTGCCCAGCATGGAAGAAGCACTGTGATTATTCCCCAATTCTGCCTTAACTAGGTGTTGTCGTGCCCACCAGTAATCGTAGCACCCCACAGAAAGAGGTAGTAGGATAGAATGTTTAAGGTTATTCTTGGAATGGCTGCAAAGCCAGTTCAAGGAGTTCAAGGCCACTCTGTGATATATAATACCCTGTCTTAAAGGAGTCAATGGCAGGGTGGCAGAGCTTCAAGGACATCTGGATTGAGGGGTTGAAAAGTGATGGCACAGATCTCTGTGTCCAAGTGATTCATGCTGCAACTCTCTGGTCTGCATTGGTATCTTGGAAGACTCTGAGAATCTTCAGCAAACGTCTTAACACATTTCATTCAGCACTCCTTAAGATCAGTGTAATACTTGAAGTAATCTATCCCATATCTGGTGTTGAGAATCTGAAAAATATCCTTTCACCTTGAGTAATATACATTTCAGCTCCAGTGTTGGGCTTCTGACCACTGTGGTAGTTTTGGATTTGCTTTGCTTGCTTTTACAGAGGAGTTAAGGCCGTGGCATGCTTAGTGAGTCTGCTGTGCAATGCAGGGCATAGTGTCATGAAGGGTGACATCACTGACCTGGAGGAAGCTCTTTCCAGGTAGGGGTCAGGAACTTTAAGCCCCTGTTACTTGCATAGGATTGGTTTGCACTTCAGAACAGAGTGAACCATTTCTAAATGAGGTACTTCCTCAAAGGATCATAGGCAAGCTGAGAAACTGGCAATTATAGCCCTGCAGTCAAAGACTGCAGAATAAATCTGGGGAAGCAGTCTCATGGATTCCTTTATTCTTGGATATGGACCCTTGTCACTTGATGTATGAAGGACTGTTACTAAATTTACAAACCAACCACGTGTTTCTCCAGGCCTGACTCGATGCAGGAAAGTAAGCTTGGCTCCTTGGTTCTCCTTTCATGGGTTAGATCTGGAACTCTAGATAAATTTATCTGGGTGCTTTATCAATTTTCTTCAGTCTCAGGTCCTCTGCAGAGTACAAGCTGTGGCTACTTCTTGCTGAGCTTGTATTTATAGACTTTGGACCCTAAGCTTTTGGGGTGGAGACTTCCTTTGATGGGAACTATAAAGGCACTCTGCAGAGAGGAACACAAGAGGGATGGAAGGAGAAAGAGCCACTGATCTCCTGACATCGGCTTCTGTAGTCTTTGTGCCATAGCTCTGCCTCAGCTCCCCATGTCCTGCCTGCAGCAGAGCGACAGGGACGTCTCACTGTTCTTCTCATCTCTGAACTCCAGCTCCTTTCCTGAGATGACTGTTGGTCTCTCACAAATGTGGTAACACTCCCTGTAGGCAAAGCCTTCAACGTGCTTTTTAAGGCCTGCATACCCAAGGGACAGGTTTACCCAGGGTTGGAAAGACAGTCTTCAACAGAGGTGCACAGGCACCTAGTAGAAATAAAAGTACTTGCCTTTATTTAAGAAAATTAAACTTAAAATTGATTAACAGTTTAAGTAAATAATAGGAGAGAGAAGCTGAGAGAGAAGAATAAGATGGTGCTTTGCCAAGCCTGGCTGATGGCTGCGTACAGAGCTCCACAGAGAAACCCTATATGACCCCGGCTCTTTGCCCTAGCCTCAACCTGCACACCCACAACTGAAGAAAGCACCAGTTCCCCAAACCCTCGGTGCACAGCTTCTATTTACGTATTCATTTCCTTGTAGCTGCAATGTGACTGTAATGTTTCTCAACATAATTTTATGATTAATATACCTTATCCATTTAGCAAATCATCTATCTACTCATCCAGCCAACCATCCACCCACCTGCCCACGCATCCATCCATCCCTCCATCCACCCACTCATTCAAGCATTAGCCCACTGCAATTGCTGCTTTTGCTCTTGAGCTTCGCCCCCACCCCCCCAGCTACGGGAGTCACACCTGTGGTTGTTCCAGTCACCTTGTTTGAATCACCTCAGAGTGTGAGGCCCCTTCCTGCCAAGGCTATTTTGCACTCACATCCTGCTGGTCAGGACAATGTCTGAGTTTTGGCTTCCCTTCTACAAGAGATCTTTTCCCTAATGCTCCAGACTTGTATAGGTTGACATACTAGTATACCATTTTATATTATATATCAAAGCTAACATTAGTAACCTATCTGGTTATAGAGAGTTTAAGATGCTATTATTTTTATAAAGAGAGAATTTAATTTTTCATTTCAATTAAAAGACCATTGAGAATCTTTTACTGATAAAAAATTTTCTGAAATAATCATTACTGCATTTCTAACAATACAGAGACACATACTATGCCAAGCATTTTACACATGCTGTCTATTTGTTGTTGCTGTTGTTTTGTTTTTCGAGACAGGGTTTCTCTATGTAGCCCTGGCTGTCCTGGAACTTGTTCTGTAGACCAGGCTGGCCTCAAACTCACAGAGATCAGCCTGTGTCTGCCTCCTGAGTGCTGAGATTAAAGGCATGCACCACCACACCCATCCACACATGCCACCTTATTAAAGATACCACTACAACCTTAAAAGAAGGTTCTATTTTATTTCTGGCTTACAAAAAAGACAATTGGAAACCCAGAGATGAACGTCAAGGGCCTCAAACTTGCACAAAGCCCCAGTTCTGAGAGGTGAGCTTGGATTTGAACTCCAAGCCCAGCAGTCCTCTTGGAGTGAAACAACATGCTTTAAAGCTGACAAACTAAATGTAATTAACAAGAGAAAGAAGCAGTCTAAGCTTCAGTAGTTACAACGAATTCTCTACAAAGCCCTTCAGGATGTTGTAAGCAATGTTAAGTCAGAAGTCAGTCCTCTCACAGAAGGGCACACATGATTTTAATTCCTCTCAGATAAGGGCATGCGGGATTAATGCAGTTATTGGAGATATGGTAATATCTACTAAGGAGCTGAGATTAAATGAATTTCTTTCACTATTCTCACCTTCTGAAGGTCATGCTTAAAAACGCAAACACAATGAAATTCTAACTAAAATCCAAAAACAGGTGTCTTGCTGTACTCTACCTGCTTGACTAGAAATGAGTTCACTTGTGAGATTCAAGGCAACACTCATTCATTATTTAAATAAACAAGCTGGAGAATGTTCTCGTGAACGTCCCTATTCCTTATATCTATAAAAGCGCTCCAATTATAATCACCGCTATATTATTCTTCCTTTGGAACATTTGGTTCTCTGCTAAATCAAATAAGACCTGGAGATAAATAAATTTGTATGTATTTGCAATGTATTCACAAAGTGTACTGGAGTTCTTTCCAAGTGCCTTCAAATGTTTCAAAATACATGTATTTACTTTTGTTTGCCAAGTTAATGAAAGATATTGAGCAAGTCTTAATGGTTCCCTGGGATGGAAGAATCCGCATGGTGCTTCTGAGGATTGTGTAACTTCTAGAGAGTATTAATCTCTTTTCTATACTCCAGTCAGGACTTGATCATAACTCTAAATTTTCTTTGGGTCCCCATAAGATTATCAGCGCCCCCAACCAGCAGGAAGTAGTCTGGAATACTATGCCCACATTCCCAAAAAATGAACTATGGCTATTTTCCTTTGTTTAAAAAAAAAAAAAGAGGGGGAAATGGTGTGGGAGAACAATTCTGTATCTGTCAATTATGTTTTAAATAAATGCTGATTGGTCGGTAGCCAGCCAGGCAGGAAGTATAGGTGGGAAAACCAGACAGGAAGTAGAGGTGTAGCAATGAGAAGAGGAGAATTCTGGGAAGAAGGAAGCCCATTCCTCCCAGTCCCGCCCAGACCACGGGAGAAGCAGGATGTGACCTGCCCTGCTGAAAAAGGTACCAAGCCATGTGGCTGACATAGATAAGAATAATGGGTTAATATAAGTTTTAAGAGCTAATGCGAAGCCTGAGCTAATGGGCCAATCAGTTTATAACTTATGGAGACCTCTTTGGAACTTGCTGGCTGTGGGAACTGGGCAGGACAGAAACCCCGAGAAGCAGGCCCTCATGTTACACAGAATCAACTATCATATCCTGCTACTCGCTTTTGTTGTTTTTGAGATACCTTAATCTGCTTGGACTTCCTCCTGCCTCTAAATGTAGGACTGTTTTGTTGTCATTATTTTGTTTTTTCACGACAAGGTGTCCTTTAGCTAACTAAGGCTGACACGGAAACCATTATGTAGCCAAGAATGACCTTGAACTGATGCTCCTGCCTCTGCTGACAGAGTGCATGCCTCCACAGACAGTTCACGGGATGCTGGGGATTGAACCCAGGGCTTTGTGCAAGCTACAGCTACACTCACTCCCCTGGTCCTCGGACACTTCAAGGCTTGTTTGTGGTTCCCTTTCTAATTCCTGTATGTTGAGATAATACTCAGTTTCGTGGATTTGCTGCTATTTTGAAAATGACTAGACATGTCATTCATCCTTTTATTCATTCACTAACCGAAGTATCTGCTCCGCCCCATCCAGCCACACCCAGGAATAAGGACCCATTTCCATGGCCACAGAAGACCTCAGAGGGAAGATGAATGGAACCACAGATGGGTCCAGGTAGGGTTGAGTGACACTGGACAGCACCTGTCTCTGCTCTGTGTCCTGATCCTTTCTGGCGTGGCAAGTAAAGGCGAGTTTGATTCTGGAAGAACAGAATCCAAATACAAGTCAAGGGTGCAAAGCACAAATAAAGCCACCTTTCAATGCTCTGCAATATGCAGGCTGGCGAGGGACCGGGGATGAAACTGGAACAAGTCCAGCCCTGGCATGAGGGGCCATCTGTGTATGGTGAGCATAACTTCACTACTGAACAGAGGCTCCTCGACTGAGGATGGATGGAGTCATGTCCCCACCAACACATTGGCAAGATTGAGAGTGAAAACACACTTAATACATCTAAAGTACTGAACACTGCAGAGCAGCCACACAGAACAAGAAATAGCCCTTGCTCTAGAGAACTCATATACTCAGGTGAGAGATGAAAATATTGACAGTTGCACCTTCAAATGGAAGAAAGGATATTGACATTCACACTCTCCAATGGCAGAGAGAATATTTACAGCCACAGTCCAGGCAGCTGGGGAGGATTGTGTCAGGAGAAGCATCACTTGGTCTCCAGACATCTCAGCTGGGGAGGATGGTGTCAGGAGAAGCATCACTTGGTTTCCAGACATCTCAAGGACAGTTTCATAGATGAGATGTTTGCACTGAATCCTTCCGGCTACAGAAAACTTGCAGATCAAGAAAGTGTGAGTTTTTCCTGTTCAAAAGGGCCATGCTTTGGGGGACTGCAAATATCTTAGGACTGCAGTTTAAGAAGAACTCCGGGAATGAGGGAAATTGCAGGAATCAGGCCATGATTACCCTTATAACTGCATTTAGGGCTTGATTTTTATTTCTAAGAGAAGAATATTAGGGCTGGAACTGACTCCCACAGTGAACTGCACCACAGGACCCTGCAGAAGCTCCAAAGGTTTGAATTCCACTCATCAAAACTCTTAATTGCAAAAAATATAGTTCTCACACCTGTAGTTCTAAAATTCATTATATCTTAAAACTCAACAACCAAAAGAACAATTCAACATTTTCTCAGAACAATATACAACAAATACAGACACAACTCCGTTGGGTACTCTTACATAAATAAAAATCTCTAATGTTATTCATAAGCTCCTACAACAGTCTCTAAGCAAATCTGAGTAAGAACAGGGCAAGTCAGAACACAGATTACAGAAAAAAGGAGATAGTAGCTTTCCTCTCTTCCCTTCTATATGGTCTTAATGGATATCTGCCACAAATTAACCTGTTACTTTCTCAACAGAAGCCAACATGTTTGGAAAGCAGCCTCTTTTCATTAGGAACAGACACAATGGAAAGTCACAGATGCTGAGAAATACTCCAACTCTGCTTTAAAACTTTGTTAAATAAATTATTATTCTTACACTTTATTTAGCTTGAGTGTGTGTGTGTCTGCACGTGTGCGTTCATGTGCATGCCACTGTGTCCATGTGGACGCGAGAGCACACTTGTGATCCATGTTGATCCCCAGGATCAAACACAGATCATCAGATGGTGGGATATGCCTTTATCCACTCATCAAAATTGCCAGCCTCTATTTAAAAACTTACTATATATGAAACTTTACAGTAGACTGCTAACATTTATATACTGTACAGTGATGTCAAGAAAGCCCATGAAACAAGAGGCTTATGTTGTAGAATATTACCTTAACTAGGTGAAGATGTGCTACATCTGTTTAGTCTACATTTGTTTAATTATGCAAAAATATGTTGTTTGCCTGACTAAGGTACCAAACTGGATGAAATAAAAAGTTGGATGGCCAGTGGTTAGGCAGAGGAGCGATAGGTAGGGTTGATGGGCAGAGAGAATAAGAAGGAAAAGGAATCTAGGCTCAAAAGAGAGAGAAGGAGAAAGAATTAGGGAGACACGGGGGACCAACAAGTCAGTCAGGCATCCACCAGCCAGCCAGGTAAGGAGTAGGACACACAGAATGAAAGAAAGGTAACAATGCCCAAGGCAAAACCTAGATGAAGAGAAACAGGTTAGTTTAAGTTATAAGAGCTAGTGGGACAAGCACACGATAAGGCCGAGCCTTCTTAACTACTATTGTCTCCATTTCATGATTTGGGAGCTGGTTTGCAGTGAATTCTCATCAGTATAGAAAAAGGCAAAGAGAATTCCTGTTTGGTTATTAAGACTAATACAGGAAGTTAGAATGCAGGGCAATACTGGTCTGTTTGTCGTCTGTAGTCTAGAAGAAAATAATTCTTCTTGGAAAGAATGGCTGCACCTAATGTTTGATGCATGGCATTTTACAGTACTGGATGTTGGCTGATGCCTCCCTTTCAGGCTGACTGAAACCATTCAGGGTGCTGGGAAGACAGCTCAGTCTATAATGCACTTCCTCTGCAAGCTTCAGGACCTCAGCTCGATCCTCAGCATTCATGTGAAGTCAGTCTGGGTGCCGAATGTTTATTATCCCAGCACTGGGGAGGTAGAAACAGGGGGATGTCCTTGAAGCTCGATGGTCAGCCAGTCTAGTCTACATGGTGAGTTCCAGGCTCATGAGAGATTCTGTCTCAAAAAACCAAGTCAGATAGTGCCTACAGAACGTTCTCCAGGCTGCCCTCTAGTCTCCAAAGTCATATGAATGCGGGTTCACATGTATACCTGCACATACACATACATCTGTTCAAACATTTAAAAAGCTTGTTCTCTGTCACTGATGTCATATTTTTTTTCATATAAACATAAAATCAAAAATAATGATATTTTAATGAATTATATTCAATAGCTATGTCCCAAATGGGCAGCTCAAAAAGACCTAATCTTAAGCATACAATAAAATGTTCTACAAGAAAGTGAGTAATTTTCTTCAATAGTGTAGTTACTGGGCAGTTGCTAATGCTCCTACATATAACCCTTGATTCATGTTCATGCAACTAACCCTAATTAAACATTTGGGGCCACCACCACAAAGAAAGACATGAAAGTAGAAGGGGGATTAGTTGGGACGAGGAGGGGTATCAGTGGGAGCGTGTGGGGGGTCGAGAGATATAATGGCGTGAATAAGCAATACACATTAAAAATGTGCATAAATTACCATAAAGAAACTGATTCTGTATAGCTAATATATGTTAATGTATTAATGAAATAAAATTTTAAAAAAGAAAGCGAGTCTCTTCACCTCATTAATGAAGTCCCCAATGTCCCCAGGGTGTGGGGCTGCAGATCGGACTGGATACTGTGGCTCGGCATGGATGGGCCTCTCGTCTAGCCGTCTGATTCCCACAGGCTTGATGGCGTCAGGCTCTACGGTGTCTGGCTGCTGGAGCTGGCTCAGGTCGTAGTCCTGCAAGGGAGGGAACCAGAAACCATGGGAGATGAACACCAGGAAGGAAGATTACAACCTTTGTTTTTCAACACATCCTCGGAATGCATGGAAATGAGTGCAATTTAACATAATGGAAAAGTTGCCACTAGGAGTTTTTCATGTTATGATTAAATATTTCTTTCACACAGCTCTTTCTTCTGTGTTTTCCATTTCTGCAGTCTGTGCTCCATCTGTTTTAGAGCACTCCTCATCAGCTCCCAATGGGAAACAGCAGTGACGAGGTCTCACTACAACATGACTAAGACTCCGACTACAGCATGCTCTGTGGCAGCAAGGCATTCATGTCTCCAACACCACTCACAAACAATGGGCTGCACTTCTCTGCTCTCTGAGGAAGGCACTGGTGCATCAAGGTTGAAACCCAACCTTCCATCCCTCCCTTCCTTCTAGAGTCTTGAATTTCTTAGCCATAAATTATGGCCTGTGGACCAGTCTGATCTGTGCTCTAGCTTTAGTTAAGAATGGCCTTCACATTTTCAAAGAGTTACTTAAAATATCAAAAAGAAAAATAAGCCCCAGTAGCCCACAGAACCAAAATACTTTCCTGTCTTCCCTGTAGAGAAACAGTTTGATCTAGGCCTGCTGGGCCAGGACGAGCCTGGATTCCTCTCCATGTACTCCTGTGGAATGTTCTGGAAAAACAGCCTGTGCTTTTGCAGAGAGGCAGAGTGATGGTGTGAAAAGGGTCCTCAGGGCATAGCCTGGGCTCTCCCAACTTTCAGTTAACTCACCAGCCACTTGGACACGAGTGCACAGGGAAAACAACTATACGTTGAAACCAAATCCAATTCCAGTTTGGGCAAATGCTATGTTTTTCAAACCTCTATTTCAGTGGTTCATGACCCTTTGTGAGTCATATATCAGGTATCCTGCATATCAGATATTTATATTACAAGTCATAACAGTAGCAAAATTACAGTTAGGAGGCAGTAACAAAGGACATTTATGGTTGGGGGTCACCACAACACAAGGAGCTGTGTTAATGGGTCACAGCATTAGGAAGGGTGAGAACCACTGGTCTCCCTTCTGGTGCTACAAAACGGCAAGTCCTGAGCTTCCCCAACACTCGCAGAAAACACCAACTTCCAAGCATTCCTCTTGGTTCAGCCTGCATTGCTCTTTCTAAACTCAGCTTAAATGCTTTCGAAGTTTCTTCACCGTGGGTCTGATTTATTCAGAACTCAAACAGTGACTATGTCTGGCAGTGTGCCAGGTGCTGTACATATGTCTGCTCATTTAATCTTTTTAACACATTTTATCATCTCCCTTTAAGATAGGAAGATGTGGAGTGGCAATGAACCCAAGTCACCCACCCATGGTCCTGGAGATACTAGCACACAAAACAGACTTGGACTGAGGATGTGTTAGACTCCACAGCCTGGCTCCTTTCACAGCCTACGACAGTGAGTCAAGCCTAAGCTACAAGAATGGTTTTAAGAGAGATGAGCTGCATAGATGGTCTGGACAAAGAAAGGAAAGCCGAGGGACAACTAAAGTATTCAGGGACACTAGAGGAAGTCGAGGAAACCTCACATCCACAGTGTGCCTGTCACTCTGCCAGTCTCTTCGCGAAGAATTTCTGCCTCTCTAACTCTTAACCAGCCTGTGAAGAATACTTCATTGCTTCTTTTTGACTGAGAGACTCTAAGCGGGCTGAGTAGCTTGCTCAAAGCTGCATGGTGAGTAGGTCAGCATGGGAACTAGAACCATGGTGCCTGTCTTTAATGTGTCAGGTTTTATTCTAGCACTAGGCTGGTGGAGAAGCACTTGTTAGAACATTACTCCCTGTGAGTAATTATTTACCTAGCCTGATGCAGCCTGGTGTGTAATGGCCGTGGGGTAGATGGATGGAAAAGTCACCTGGACAGGATGTGCCGTGTGCTGTACAGAGAAGGGCAAGCTAGAAAGGGGCACAAAGGGCAAGCCAGGAAGGGCACAAACTTTGAATACCACTAGTGCTGAAAAGACCCAGTTGGATAAATGGCTTTAGGTTTGAACCTGGATCTACATGTGGGACATGGCTGTGGAAGGAGAGCCAGGAGCATGGACAGGGGCATGAGAGGAAGAGTTAAGTCATCCATAAACAACCGTGGGAGAGAGGCTTGAGCGGTCGTGCGCTCCAGTTTCAAACTTAGAGACTTAAGGAGCTGTAGAGTGTCTTAGAGACCTAACGTGACATAACTTGAGAAAATCTTTAAAGATTTAAATAAATTTAAAGGTTTAAATAATGAGGGATTTATTTCAAAAAATTTTAAATGCTTTCACAGGAAGGAGTGAGGTTTTCCAAGCCATGTTGAATTGTTCAGCTAGTGAACACAGGAGAGACCGGTGAGGAGAGGGACTCCTCTAATGAAACTTGTCCTGGAAAGGGAAGCAAAGGGGGAAGGAGATTGCCAGTTAACAAATGCTTCTACCCTCAGGGCAAAATCACTCACCAGGAAGTCTAAATTACAGAAAACAGGGTAATGTTGTGTTTAAAGGCTGTCTTTATCAGATGAAGCAGTCCTTGATACTCTTGGAGGTACCTTGTGAAACTTCAATGTGATAGGAGTGAGGATACAGAGGGTGTGGCAGTTTGATAAGAATGGCCCCACAGGCTCATAGACTTGAGTAGTTATCATTAGGGAGTGCACTATGCTACCTGACAGAATGCACTAAAAGGTGTGGCCTCCTTGTAGAATGCACGTCACTGGAGGTAAGCTTTGGGGTTTCAAGTGCTCAAGCCAGGCCCAGCGCCTCTCTCACTCTTTCTGGTGCCTGCAGGTCTGGATTTAGAAGTCTGGGCTCCTCCTACACCATGTCTGGCTGCATAGCCACCATACACCGTGCCATGCTCCCCACCATGGACTAAACTTCCAAAACTGTAAGCAAGCTCCCAATGAAATGTTTCCTTTTCTAAGGGTTGCCATGGTCATGATGTCTCTTCACAGCAAGAGAACACTGACGAAGCCTGAAGGGTTTCGTTTCTGTACGAAACTAAGTAAGCCTGATGGTTTAATAAGCCTGATATTCTCCCACTGGACAGAGCCCTCTACCCTGATGTCCCAACAATGCCCACTGCATCTTCAGGTCACAAATACAAGCACATTTCAACTGGCTAGCACCATTTAAGAAACATTCGATGTCCTGCCAACATTTAGACACATTTCTGACAAGAACACTGAAAGTTCTATACAAGAGGGGGAAAGTTCCCATCCGTACAGGGTGACACATTGCAGGTGACAGCAGCTACTCCCTTAGCAGCACTGTCTCCTGGCCATCATCACCCACCAAAGCACAGCTACATACACATACAGCAGGTTATTAATCTGCAGAGTTTTTTGAAGCTCTGGCTTGCTTCTGCAAAAATGAGAGAGCAGAGTTGAGGAGACTCAGTGGGTGAGAACGTTTACTATGCAAGTGTGAGGACCCGAGTTCAGATCCCAGCACCTACATAAATGACTGTACGGAGCCCTCACCTAAGTGCTGCTGTGGTGCAGGCAGAGACAGGAGGATTGCTGGGACTGGTTGGCTTCCTGTTGAGTTTCACGTTCAGTGAAAAACAAAACTGTCTCAAAGACATAAGAGCAGGACTTGCAAGGTTGTCCACTTATCTCTACATGTGCACATGCACACACATATGCTCCCACATAACACACACATGCACGCACACACACATGCACGCACACACACGCGCACACACACACACACACACACACACACACACACACACACACACACACACACACACACACACACTTTTGCCCAGGTCTAAAGAAAGTGTTGGCTGGAAGCAAGTGTTGAATAAAATTGTGGGGATGATGTTCATGCCAGCTATCAAAAGAACAGCTGATTCAAGAGATGTGCCTTGGATCACATTACAGTCCTTGGCAGTAATTCACATCAGCAAAGAAGAGACAGGACCCCAGTCCCATCCCCGAGAACAGTGCCAGGGTGATTTATCTCCCCATGATGATAGAAACCTGGTAAGTTGCTCAGTTATAATGGGATCAAAAAGAATCAGAAAGCCATTGATTTACAGCAAGCTAGAGGCTGGGTTAAAGGGAGACTTAAGAGTTTCTTTGTGTTGGCTTCCTCTGCTCTAAGAAGAAAGCAAACTATAAGCATTTGGTGGCAGGGAGCACGAGGCAGGGTCTGGAGGGGTCAAGGGACAGGCTTTGCTCCTGATGTTGTTCTGTGTCATATGGCAAAAGTCCTGCCCTGAGGGTTCAATTTTAGACATTTTGACAAATGCTCACTCTATATGAATTCCTTAAATTATATATCTTTACAATCCCATCATGCTTTCTTTAAACACAAAAATTACAACATGTAGGATAAGAATTAAAATGAGAATTACAGGGACCCCAAATTCTCTGCAGTTCTTTGGGGTCCGTGGTTTAAGCCATGCAGACTGTAAAGAGCAAGCGATCTTTATTTAGATCCCAGAATTCTGGAGGCTGAATGGCTCTGACACTTATCTTATGACTGTCAAGTCTTACAATGTGAACTTCTCAAAGAAATTTGATTTTCAAATGGAAGTCAAACAAAACTGTATTTCAACTCATCTTTGGGATGCATGTTAATTGGCAAGAATCATTAAAAGTAGGCGTGGAGTTGGGGCTTTTGTACTATTTGTGAAATATTAATACTTGCATTAAAGAACTAAACCTTTTTTTCCTTCTTAAGATTTAGGATGCTCTAAGGGTGATTTAATTTTGGGAGAGCTAGTGGGAGGTTAATAGCAGCTGAGGCTATGGTTCTGGCCTTTGTTAGTAAAATTCTACTGACTTGTAACAATTTACAGTTGATTCAAATGATACCAGCACGAATCTACCTTAAGGCATTTGGTTGTGCTAATAAAATAAAATAAAACAAAACACAACACCAGAATATATAAAATTTCAGGCTTTCAGACAAATATTTTAGGGAAGTAAATTCCAAAAGAATGTATAGAATTTAGCCTCTTTGAGGAGGTGATGGAAACATTCATCTGGCATATTCCACAGAGACACAGAGCACCTACTGACTGCCAAATGCTGTTTTTAGGTCTAAGAAGATGAAAGAAGGAAGTCACCCTTCATCCCGTGATCTGTGAGAAATCATATTAGGTTGTTACCATATGGCATCTCATGTAACCAAATAGAAACTTTTGAGTGGTGCTTCTGGTGAGATTCCATTGGTTACTGAAGCTCAGCAGGGCTCATGTTGGACCAAGGTCACAGTCCACTCTGACCGACTGTAAGAATAAGGCTGCGAGGCAGGGGAACACTAGGTAAGTAAAGTGTTGCCAAGCAAGCAGAAGGACTGAGTTTCCCTCCCCAGAACTGCATAAAATGTTGGGCAGAGCAATGCTGCCTGGAATCCTAGTGCTGGGAGGTGGAGACAGGAGGATGCCTGAGACTTAGTGGCCAATGAGTCTAGTGAAATTAGTGAATTCTTGATTTACTGAGCATCCTCATCTCAAAACTCGTGAAGAGAGATCTAGGAAGACACGGAATGCTGATATCTGATCTCCACACACACTTGAAAATACATGTACTTGCCATATACATATATATGAACACGTATGTATATCATGCACATATCACAAATAAAACTCTTAGTTCCCACAAGTGTCTGGATATAGAGAAGTTGGAAATTTTCCAAGATCAGGCCATTTGCTCAGTGAAGAACTCTGCCCTAACCTAGGGCTGGCCTGTTACCAAAGAAAACATGGTTTTTTGTTTGTTTGTTTGTTTTTGTTTTTTTTAATTGTAGCAAAGTAGTTTCAAAATGGTAGGACAGACAGACAAAGTAAGTTCAGGATGGCCAGACAGACAAACTGGCTTTAGGAGGGTAGGACAGTCAGACAAGGTACCTTTAGTATGACAGACAAAGTAAACAGTTTGTTTCAGTATCAAGCAACTATGAAAAATAAAGCAAACGTCAAAGCAAAAAGTGAAATTCCAAAACTGAAGAGCATGGGTGAAGAAATCTTCAGACCAATGTGGAAAGGAAAGGGAGAGTAAATAAACCTGGATGCTTCCACCACCCGCAGTAGCCAGTAGTAAAAGAACTGAAACAGTCCTAAGGTGCTAATGGATCACCATGCAGTATCTGACTCCTGTGCAATCGTTATGTAGAGGACATAACAGCTGATCTTCCCCAGCAAAGCAGTCAGGATGGACACCATCTACAGAGGTAACAGTGCCAGCAACTGAGGAGAGCCCATTGCTTCTTAGGTCTCCCCACACCAAAGCTTTGCCAAAGCCTTTTCCGAGTTGAGCTGTAAACCTACTAGAGATAAACCAACTCAGCAAATTGAAAAGGCAGTCTCTCTTGTCGCGTTCACTCCCCTCTCACTGGAGCCAGTCCGGCGTTTCTCACTGGGAGGGACGAAGGCCCCACTTTAAGGGAATCCATTCACTACTCCCTTTTCCTTGGCTTGTTGCATATACTATCCTGGCAGCTTGTGTTTCCAGAATTTTTAATGAGCAGAAGCTGCTTTCTTTAAAGCACCAATCATGGTTTTGTGGCAGAAGTGTCTTTGGTGAAATTTTGTCACAAACTGTCTCTAACAGGGAAATTTGGCATATTTGGAGGGGAGGGGAGTGAAGCAAATGTACAACTTATTTCAACTGGACTCAGTACACACTTTCTCTTGTATCAAAAGTGTGGTTATTGAATTCATAGACCATGTATATATGTATGTATGCATGTATGTATGTATGCATGCATGTGTGTATGCATGTATATATGCAGAGACTGGATTTCAGGTAGACCCACACTGGTCTTATAATTTGTATTTGACACTGGCTTTGAACTCATAATCTTTTCACTCTACCTCTCAAGTGTTAGCACAACAGGCCTGCTACCCAGCTCTCGTCTATCATCCAGTCTAATGCTCTTTATAAAGATATTTCTGAACTATGAAAAACAAATTTTCTACATATGCATGGAATTTCTCATTCTTCTTTGAAATTTGGTCACAGACTTACAGAAATAAATCACTTCTTACCCTCTAAGTCTTATCTCTCTTGAGGAGTTAAGTGTTGTCATTAAAACTGTCTTCTCCTCTATATCTTCACAACAACCTACAACTTCTTACAAAAATAATAAAAAATGTCACTACTAAGATAAAGGTCAAAGTAACCTACTCTCAGCCTTGGAGAAACATAAAACAGTTAAAGAAAGAGCAGCATTGGATGGCCATGTGGGGAGACAGACTTGAAATCCCTCCCTCCTTTCTATGCACGGTCTTGAAATATCTTAAGAAAGACTATTCTGTGTTTCAAGATGAATTTACACATAAAAAATCATTTCAACAAATGAAACCTAGCATCAGTGCTTTTGTTTATATGCTGGCTCTGTTACAGCTTAAATATGTGACTAGAGTAGATGACAAGCATTTAATTCCTGGACAGAACTTAATACTTAGAATTCAAACTTTGGAGGGAGGGAGAGAGGGAGAGAGGGAGGGTAGGATGAATAGATAGCGATAGAGAGAGAGAGAGAAAGAGAGAGAGATTAACTACAAGTCTACAGTAAGTTTTATTAGTCGTTGAAATAGCCATAAAAGGCAAGACAGTAAGTATTTCAGGATGACTGGGCACACACTCTCCTCTAACACCTCTGCTCTGCTGCTGTTGTAGTGGGTATATGATAGAAACAGAGGGACTTAGCTCTTGGCTGTGCTCTAAAAAGTCTTTATGCATCAGAACCAGCAGAGGGTGGAGATGCATGCTGGCCACACTCTGGTCTAGAAATTTTAGCAACATATGGAATTAGTTCTTTGTCCTTCTCTTCTGCTCTCCCCTTCTTTTCCTTCTTTCTTTTCAGATAAATACCGACATATATCTGACATTCAAATTATTATTTTCTATTACTAAAATACTGATACATTTTCTTTCCTCAAGTCTAAAATTGTGTACTTATGATTAGCCAGAAAAAATATATTAAACTGATTACACAAAATTCTGTGTCCATTCACATGAAATGACAGAAGGGAAGAAACATGCAAAGTACATATATATTAAAGATATTAAATGAACAGAAGTAGATCGATGTGCAGTCAGTCTCCAGTCATATCCCACACTGTCCCTAGCCCAGGAATGTGTACCTGGCCATCGGCATGTTGTGAACAGCATGGCAAAAGGGACTAACAATGTCCTGATGAAACTCTCCTCCTGTGAATTCAGTTTTGCTTTTAAAATAACCAACATGTGCTAGCACTTGCAGGTGGATATCCACGGATGGATGACTTGGAGCCTTGTTAGGAGGGAGCTTGGCCAACAATAAAGATACAGAAAGTGGTCCTCACAGTCATGTCCAGATCCTGCCATCTGGTAGTTTGCTTATGATACAGAAAGGTTTTGTAAGATAATGACTTCAAGAGAACAAATACACCATGGCTAATTAATGCACTAGTTCAGCTAGATGGTTAGGCCTGGTTGCCCACAGAGAACCATGGCACAGCAGATAGAGGGCCTAGATGGGTTTCAAGGGGTTTTCTTGTATCTGTGCCCCATTCCTCTGTCTAGGCAACATGCCTGGATTCCAGATTTTAGCTCTTATCCAAATTGTTTATTCAGACCTCGTGTTTTTAGTAATTTGGTTGGTCAGACTGAGTTGCTGGTTTTTTACTTTGTGTATGTACTCAATTTTGCAAGCCATAGTTAAACATTTGATTGGATCTTTCCTTGGCTTTCTCTAAAAACTAACTACCAGTAGAAACCTAGTATGTCACAGCTAAGTCAAGAGCCTTGCCGATCATACACAGACACACTCACACAAACATTAGTGTACTGGATCTCCAGAACACGAATAAGAGCAAGTGGCACAGGCCCGGGTCTAAAACTGGACGAAGCTGCACTGCCCACTTCATAGGCAGGAAAGCAATCCACAGTGACAGACACAGAGCAGGCAAGCAGCAACAGCTATTTCTACAAGCAGATATCAGGATCTCGTGTGATCAAAGAAAAGTTATTAGTGTGTTCAACATGCCTTACTGGTACAATTTCATACTAGGTTGGCAACTGAAGAAGGAAGAAAACTAAAATTCTGTGAGTGCCGCCAGAGGCCAAATGTCAAGACGATGGGAAAAATAACTATGAGAAGTCTCTGCTCTAACAGAGCCAGGTTCACTGTTAGGACTGGGTGCAGAAGCTCTGCGCAGAGGAAGACCTGAAGGCCGACAGGGCACAGCGCACAGACAGTGATTCCACCTGGATTTCCAAGATAAGGGGCCTTGAGATGCTTCCTGAGGAGTGAAGTTAGACAGGTTGGCCACATGGCACACCAAGAAGCAGACGGCTGGCTGCGAAAGCACTGGCTGTCAGTTCTCCTGTAGTTCAAAGTGCAACACAGTGGGGTGAGGAAAGGAGAAATGAAGCTCTTGGAGTCATCGGTTCTCTTGTTATTGGGACAAAACAGCTAACAAAAGCAACATAAAGAAAAATGTATTTCAGCTCAAAGCTAAATGGGCCCTCATGGGCAGCTACATGCAACAGTTGGCCACACTGCATCCACAGTCAGGAAGCAGATAGCAAAGTTGGCACTCAGTGTACTTTCTTCTTTTCATTCAGTTTGAGACCCCTATCCCATGAGATGGTGGACCTTCCCTCCTCAACGCAATCTGGAAACAACTTTATGGGTATGGCAGAAATCTGTAAAGCTGTTTCCATAGTAATTCTAGATGTCATCAAGTTAAAAATCATAACAGGATTAACAATTAACATGCCCATTCCTTAAAGTCAGATCCAAGATCATGGCCATGAAGTCTGCTGAATGAATTTCTGCTGTTGTGGAGACAGTGGGAATCTCCTCCAGTACTAACTCAGCAGATCAAATAATTACACTTTGGTTCTTGAGACATGAGTTACTAAAGGAAGCTCACCACAACTCCCTGCATGTATCCTGAAATTACATGTGATTCTTAACAAGACTGGGTCTGACAGAAAGAGCCAATGCTTTCTCTCATAAGGAGAGCTGGCCTCCAGCTTCACGGTGCACTTTGCATATGATGCTCAGCTCATTTGCATGAGCAGCAGTATCTGTTTCGTCTCCTCTATGTCCAGGGATGCCTATCCCCACACCATGTCTGATAGGCCAGATCGTGCAAACTGTCATGGGTGGTGTCAAAATGAACCACAGATGACACGTTGAAGGTTTTCCACATGTACCTAACCTGCTTTGGTAAAGGCCACCGCTTCCTCTAAACTCATCTACTACTCTTCCCAGGTATGTGGCCCAAAGAATCCTCCCAGGAATTTGTGAAAATAAGCGACGAGTCACCATTTGTAAGCCTATAATTTTAATTCATACAAATTATTCTTCAATATGGATGCCATCAGTGACAGCTAATGTGTGTGGTTAGGCTAGTGCTGGCTGGCTCCTGAAGAAATGACAGTCGTGTGAGCACACTGGGTCCATGAGGAGTGAGACTCTTTCCTCTACATGCTCACAGCCTGATGCTCAGGTTCTTTAAGGAAGCAAGAACACATTTTACCAAGGCTTCACTAGTCAGTGAAGTCATTGTGTCTACGACAGAAACAAACTTATTTTCAGTGATAAAGCTGTGAAAATATATTGGTGGGCTTTCTTTCTTTTGATATCAACAGTATAGGAAGCTATCCTATGCATTCTGAACATAATACATCCTTCTATAGAAATCTGTTTTTGTTTATCCAAAGCCCAGTAATTAATATATAATGTAATGTAATCAGGGTCTGCAGAAATAACCACCCACAAAGTATAGGCTAATGATATACACCAGTAAAGCTACTACAGTACAAACAAGAAAAAGGAAAACTTACTAGAGCATGTTCATCTTGCTTAGAGAAAAACATCTGGCTTTCATTGGTTGTTCCTGTTAGAGTGTGGGCATTTCTCGATTGTCCAATGTTCACAAAAGACCAAGAAACAAGAATTTCATGTGATTTCCTCTTCCATGGGTTTGAATTCTTCAAGCTCAGTACATGCATGAGTACATGGCATAAATTGATGCCTTACTTGGTAAAGAAACCACTTTTCAGAAGTGTTCCTCAAGCCACCAGAGTTGGTTGGAATTAGATGCTTTCTGAGAAAAAAACTCACTGTGCTTAGCCACAAACAGGATGCCTATATCACAACACCCCCCCCCCCACACACACACACAAACTAGCAACCACTGCAGAGAAGGTGGAAAGATTCTTAAGAGCCAAAGTTAGAGAAGAACAGAAGCAACCAGTGTCTTCTGGACGTGATGGGACTCACAGCAACTTTGATCAAGAGCAACCCAGTCAATGTGTGCGTATGGAACTGGAAGGGATTAACTGAGGAGCTATGGATTAACTGAGGGTTCTTAGGGAGGGATGAGTGTTTTTTTTTTTGTTTCTTTTTTTTGTTTCAAGAATATGGTCTCTGATAGGCTGACCAACTCAGGTTATTTAAGAAAACAAACAAACAAACAAAACTGTGTAGAGCATAGAATTAGGAGGGGACAATGTGAAAGCCAAAGTTATATTTTAAATCTTAATTACTAAGAGATCCATGAAATAAAAATGCCTCTAACCTATAACCCCTTACAGATTATTTCCTAAAATGCTGAGGCTATTTGGGTTATGGGAGAAAACAAGTCACATGTTTTCACTCCCCTCAACAAGTATGTTCGGCCCAACTATACAGTATGCACTTGATCTCATGTGGGCAGGAGGTACACAGGCAGGAAATTCACCAGGATGTATATATGCTTGTCCCTGATTGGACAAGATGACAAGTATGGTGAATTGTGGGTTTGCCTATTTAAGCTCCTGCAAAACATGACCCATGGCCATTGTCTAGGAACTGGTCCTGGTCAGAGTCCATCTTCCTGGCCACTATTTAAACAAAGCTTGCTTCGAATTTGGCTTTAAATTGTGGTAGTGGTGTCATTCTTGAGCAATGAGGTTAACAACAGGGAGGAAGGGGGTACATCTGGGAGGAGTTGAAGAAAGAATGGGAGCAAATTAGATATAAATGCATTGAAAGAAATTCTCAAAAGTTAATAAAAAAAAAACTATCACATTCAAACAAAAAACCAAAAAACACCTATCTAACTGATGCCAACAAAACCAAACCAAACCTACCTAGCTCCCAGGCTGTCTCTAAAATCTAGGAACCCACAGAGTTCTCAGTCATGGAAAATGAAGACCCAATGTGTGCCAAGCTCAAGCCGTGCTGGTGCTTACTGTGTGGAACAGAGCAGCTGCTGAGAGCACAAGGGAGACCTTGTACAGGAGGCAACACGACCCAAGAACCCAGGAGTTGAGAGAGACCAATACTGTAGAATCCTCACTTCTTACCAGAGCCCATGCCACATCCTGCTCTGACCCGAGTTAGCTAACTCTGCCATGCTCATTGGGGCAAACCCTCGGGGTCTCATGGGTCCTGGTGACCAGCGGTCATTAGTGTTCTTCATCATCAGCATCACCTTTTCTCACAGACCGAGAATGCCTGCAGCAATTGTGGTTCTGAGTGAGAATGACAACTTTTCCCAATGAAAACTGAGAGAAGAGGACACCAAAGATTTCTGCAGCCCAAGGCAAGGACAGGGCAGCCCTCAGATGAATTCTGCCACAGGATGTAGGGCAATGTGTCATTGGCCTGGATGAACACAAGCTGATGTGGAGGATGGTACAAGGGATGTAAACTTTTATCTTCCTGTACTCAAATGGACATTTAATCCCGCTTTGCTACTTTCTAAGACTGAATGTCTACTCTGCCTTACGTTCTGAGAGACAAAGGAGAACATAGTCACAAACCACCCAGGTTCATTTCTAACACCTATCATAACAGCAGCTTAAACACTATATTATATTGATACCCATGTGACAGCTTTTCCTTGGTAAAGAATAAAGCTGCTACCTGATAATAGTGATTTGGGTGAGTGTGCTTTGAAAAGGACATCAAAGATGCTGCAAAAATAAACCACACTCAATAAACATTGGTTTTAATGGAAGAATTATCATAAAAAGAGTTTAAGCCTTAAAGAGTAGAGTGTTATTACCTGGGGGTTCAAAGGGGAAGGACCCAGGGGGTGTGAGAAATGCCCTTTATTGTACATTCTTCCCAATTTTATTAGAGATGCTGACACACAAGAACTACACACAGAGATCACGGAAAGTGATACGGGATCTGCAAGCAGCTTTGCTGGCCAAAAGGGCAATGAAGGACATTTACTAATGAGGGTAATTAAACAAGCCTTGATAACCAGCAAGGCCTGGCTGGTGATAGCAGTGAGCCAGATAAAGAAGGAGTCTCACCCTAGGAAAAGAGACCAGACAGTATACTAAAAAGGTCTGTCCACCAGTCAATAATCCCAGGCAGAAAGAGATAACAGGTCTGCCAAAACACAGGGAAGGCCTCTTGCAAATGCAGTTTCAAATGTGGCCCACTCTGGCCTTGACAATGACCATCCACATCAGGACAGAGTATCTACAACCTCCCTTCCTATTTCTCAGATAAGGAAAAAGGCACAGAGTTCCCTGTCCCCCATTTCTTCTTTTAGGCCTCTCTTATTTGTTAAAGAAATCAGCAGCCCTGGCAGAGAACTTCAACAGATAGAGATGGTAATCTTGGTAGATAAGACATGCCCTTGTGAATGGCTACTTTGCTTTGATTCCTTCCTAATCAGCTAGCTGCCAGGAAGGAAGGCTGCTTTGTTTTGGAAAGAGCTAAACCCTGGGCAATCCAGCCACAGGCTGAATTTAAGACAAACCTACCATGTAGAAACCAGCCTGTTGTCTCTTGGCTTCCACCCTTAGCTAAAAGGACCTCTCAGACTTCTAGAGGTGGACAGGTAAATATTGTCATGTTGCTAAGATAACACAGACAGTCAAAGCTGTTATTTTGCCGACCTTCCCTGTCACCTGGGTACCTTGTTCCTTTAAGAGACAAGCTCTACCCACTCCCGACCCCCAACCCTACACCAAGGCAAGGGGCTCTCACCGTGTGCCTCCTCTCCAGCCTGCTTGTTCTATCTCTTCTACTCCCTCTTCTGAAGAGGCAACTACTGCCTCCCTCCCACCTCCCCCTTCCCTTTCCCCTCCATAACCCACTAAATAAACTTTATACCCAAACTCTGTCTCTCCCACCCACCAAAGGGACCTGCTGCTGCCCCTACTGGGCCTGCTGGCCCTCATGGAACCGGTCCCACCCACCACTATGTGTTTATAAACAATAACAAAAGTAGCCTTTTGTTGTATTCCCTTCTGGAGGCACAGATCCCATTCACACCTCTAGCAGTACACATGATCCTTAAAACGCCGCTTACTGAGTTATAAAAAAATAAACAAAACCAACTAACTCTTGTCTCAGATGTATAAAGGCCCCAGCTCCATTTTTGAGGCTTGTCTTTGTCAAGATCTATCTTCTAGCAACCAAAAATCCTGACTCCCACTTCATGGCCCATTCTACACTCTAAAGAACAGAATTCCCAACAAGGACCGTGGGAGAGTTATAGAAAAGAGAAAATGCTTTATTTCAACAAAGCCGGGATTCTTATGAACTTAACACTGCTTTCATATTTAAAGTAAGAGCATCTGGTTGGAAAAGGATTTGCATTAAACACACTGTGATAGGAAGGTCGTTAAGTATTTCTGGTTTTCTTAGGGACAGAGGCAAAAAGTAAAAGAATCCATCAAAAATATTTTGAAGGAGGTCTAGCAGGATGGCCAGTGGGTAAAGTGGGTAAACCTCACTACCTGAATTTGATCGTAGAGCCCTAAATGGTGGAGAGAACTGGCTCCTGCATGTTGTCCTAAGACCTCCACATTACATGTAGGCTATGGCATGTGCAAGACTCCCTTATCTCTGATGAATACTTGTAAAGAAATGTTTTGGAAAACAATAGTTGTGGCATTTATTTTACCAGATAGCAAGACATTAGAAAGCAACAGTAATTTAAGCAGCATGGTAAAGGAACAAAGACAAACAGAATAAGTGGTGTAAAATAGTGGGGCACCAAAGCATAGAACTGCACATACATAAGCATCTTCTATGAACCATGACTGCCGTTCATTCATGTTAACAGAGCATGAAAGCATAAGACCTTATCCAACCTTTACACCCAACAGACAACCTAGCACAGATAGATTATAAGTGTGATTGACAAAATCATAAGTATGCCTCACAATTATGACAGGTAAAATGAGAGACCATCTATAAAGCCATACGGCGTTGTGTTTGTGGGTGCAGGGTTCGTTATAGTGACAGATATAAAGATTCTAAATAGAATGCAAATACTTTAGCACAACAGGAGCAATGACAGATTGGCTTCCATTAAAACTAAAATTCTGCTCATCATAAGACATCATTAGGAGAATCTAAAGAGCAGGTTACAGAATGAGATGAGAGCTGCAAGGAACTTATCTGAAGAAAGCTATGTCTGTCACGTATGCTTCCATCAGATCAATAAGGAAAAGGCAATGCTATAGAATGAAAAAAGGCAAGTTGAAGTAAAGCTTCATGAAAGAAGATACAACTGGTCAGTAAGCCAGCAAGGATATCCCAACTAAACCATAATGAGACCCACTGCTGCAGAAGGACGAAAGTTTAAGATCAGAGAAGTCAGAGTGCTAAGGAGATTGAGGATGCTAGGCAACCAGCATCCATACTGTGGAGATGGGAGGTATAAACTGCACAGTCACTTCCAGAAGAGGAATGGGCAGTGCTCACAGCCAGCAAATACCTAACACATGCATAGAAATGGTTACTGGAAGTTTACTCATAATACTGAAGGACATGTTTCAAAGGGCATACCTTTAATTGCGGCACTCAGAACTGGTGACGCTAGCCTGACCTATATAGAGAATTCCAGGCCAGCCAGCGCTACTTAGTGAAACCCTGTGCCTAAATAAATAAGTAAGTAAATAAAAAAATCTAGAAACATTTAAATTTTCAAGTACAGCAGAAGGATAAATACCATGCGGATATTTCTTATATCTGGACAGAATTCATCAATGGCAAAATGAACCACGCCTACACTACATGGGTGGAGCTTACAGGTCTATCAATGAGTAGCAGATAACACACACAGAAAGTATCAAATGTATGTTGTTTGTTTACATTAAAGTAAAAATAAATATTGCTAATCTATCATGACAGAAACTTAAAGAAAATCTGCTTTTTTTGTGACCATCATCTGCCTCGGTAGAGTCTGAAAGGAGGTTTCTAAAATGCTGGAAGCATCAATAAGGGGGGTAGGTACACTCTTAAATCTGTAGGGAGCCTCCTTTTTTGACAGGCTGTTCACACCTTGGAGGCTAGTATTCACCTCTAATGTCAAGAATAAGTCAGAGAAGGGAACAGCTCACAGCTTCAGAGAGCATCTGCTGAGAACAGAGGGAAGCCTAGCTCCCTGATGGCAGGAACAGGCACACCTGTCTTATGAAAGACCACCCACAGTTGCTCTTTATCTCCCCACTTCCCAAGCAAGAGGACGCTAAAAAGAAACAGCCATTGAAAGGACAAATCACCTGACCTATGAAGACCAGAGCAGTGGCCATAAGAGGATCTGTAAGCTGAGGGACCTTGCTCCACCTCCTTCCATGGGCCTGTGCTTAGGATACACAGGTGTTCATTAAACAAGGTGTGCTGTACTGTTGAACTGGGAGTAAGGGAGCAGATGGATTTAAAACTTTCAAAGCGTGGGTGGAAGTATTAAAGGACAAGATGCCTGTTAGGAAGCTCCTGCAAGGCAAAGGGCATGATGCAAGAATACCGCCTTGAAACCTCCGATTTTATGAAACTACTTTCAGTTACGGCTATTGATTTTCTACTGAAGCTTTGCTGAGGTGGTTTTAGCTTTACACTTCCAAAGTGATAAACGGGCTGGAGTGATGGCTCGGTCGGTAACAGCACTTGCCATGCATGTATGAGAAGCTGTGTTCAAATCTCCAGCACTCATCATAAAAAAGCCAGCATATACCTTCAGCATCAGGAGTCAGAGACAAGTCAGTCCTGGAAGCTCACTGACTCAGCAGCCTATCTGAAAGCGGGCTTCTGCTTCCAGGAGAGACCCTGTCTCAAAGCAGAATGGAGAACTGTAGAGTTAGACACTCACTTCCACATCCTCCTCTGGTCTCTTTCTTGCATGCATAAGGGTACACACACTTGCACATGCGCATGCATCACACACACACAACACACACACACACACATACACAGAAGGGGGGGTGAGGAGAATGATAAGCCTTGACATAAGAAGCCTAATAACGAAAGCAGACTTATGAGAGGATGTGATCAGTAAGTGCAAAGGTAGTTTAATTAAGAACTAAGTAACATGTGAATTTTTAAAAGCTAAATACATTTATATAAGTGAGAAACCCTGGGGTCTATTTACAGAGCCTCTTTAATTAGTCAGTATTCAAAACAGCCTTGCACACTTAAGTCAAGTTTTCTAGACATTTTTAACATACCTCTCTCTGAAATGAGAGTTCAGACTTGGCAAATCGCAAACAGAACCTGCAGTTACTGGCTCAGAGAAATTGACACAGCTTTGCAAATGTGGAAGAGCAAAGTCAAAGATGGAGACGAGGTATGAATGTGCCATGCCAAAGAAAAGGCATGCACCGACTCTTAAAAGGAGCTAGGAAGTGACAGATCCAACTCTGGTCCTGATAGCAAAGCTGCTCTTACACATATGAACACCCCCCCCAAACACGCTCAAGGCAGAAAATAATTTATGGATGATACGAATCCCAAGAGCACCAGGTTCTTTTCAGATGACTATTTCTGACATTTGTTTCAGAAAGTAGAAACAGTGCAACTATACTATCAAATGTATTGATGAAATCCCTGCTGTCATTCTCGGGAAATGCTTTGGAGGATTCCTGATCATGACTATTTCAAGATGAAATATATGTATGAATGGCTGGTGTAGGCTGTGACTCCAGAGAGACCTAAATTCAAATCCTGCTCCTGTGACCTACCTCTTACACAACTACCTAGAATCCAACTGAAGTTCATTTTCTAGTCATCCAAAGTAGATATGTTCTCAAGAGAATTGCAAGTTACAGATTTGAGAGAGATATTTAATGTATGTGGCCTAATGCCTAGCATGTAGTATGGAACTCCTAATTGCTCTTACAGTGTCCAGAAGGTTGGTTCTGAGAAAAGCAGGGCCCATGGTTTTCATGTATTACTTGCTCATTCACACTGTTGGTGTGGCAGCTCTGTATGCAGCTCTGTGTGCAGCTTTATATACAGCTCTGTGTACAGTTCCATGTGCAGCTCTGTGTACAGCTCTGTGTACAGCTCCATGCATAGCTCTATGTGCAGCTGTGTACAGCTCTGTGTGCAGCTCTGTGTGCAGCTCTGTGTACAGCTCTGTGTGCAGCTCTGTGTACAGCTCTGTGTGCAGCTCTGTGT
>PVIU01012816.1:0-58407 GCA_004026605.1 Ondatra zibethicus | reverse complement strand
CCTTCCTAGGCCAGGAGGGATGGGGGTGGGCCTTGGACTTCCAACAGGGCAGGGCACCATGCCCTCTTTCAAGGAAGAAGGGGGAGGGAGGAGGGGTGGAGGGGTAGTGGGAGGGGACCGGGAGAAGGGGAAGAAAGGTAAAAATTTTATTTCTTTAATTATGTTCTTGAATGGAAAAAATAAAACAAAACAATGTATGAAAAAAAAATAATTCTATTTCCAGAATATTTGCATTACTACTTTCCTCTATACATTAAGGAACAAACTATTTATTCTTCTAAATAAAGGAGGACAACAATATTTCGAGAATTATATTTAATTGGAAAGATGGGTTATTAAAATGTAGTAGTGAAAGCAAGACTAATATTTATCACAGTAACTAAAACTCAGAAGTGAATCTCTGACTGAGCATTTTTACAAACCTGGAGAATAAGTTTTCAATAGTTTTAGTAACCATAAAACAAAGAATAGAAAATGGACCAATACAACAATTTTAATAATTTCATTGCCCTATAAGGACATATTCTACAAAAAGAAATAGAAGCAATATAGAAATATAATGCTAATTTGGAGTTAAATCACATTAAGTTATAAAATTATGTATTCCAAAATTACTAGACAACATTTAAAATGTGATGTAGGTATTGTTTAATTTTGTCCATTGAATGAATGAAGGTTGAATGAAAATCTCAATGTTTTGTCATAATAGATTATGTTAAGCCATTTGAATCCTTGTGAAACAAATAGAATAGATTAACACCTGATGTTATTTCCTTCCATTGTGTATTATGGGAAAAACATAATTCACTCAAACTGAGGTGATGAGGGAGATAGAGTGTATGAGGAATGAGGTTATGTAACATCTCTGACTATTATAATCTTTTTACCTCTGATGTAGGAAGACCTTCTGTGTATGTGTTGCTTTTATTGGTTAATGAATAAAGAATCTGTCTTGGGCCTGGCAGGGCAAAATAGAGGTAGGCAGGGAAAACTAAACTGAATGCTGGGAGAAAGAAGGCAGAGTCAAGAGATAACATGTAGCCACTGCCAGGAACACACGTGCTGGAAACTTGCCAGTAAGCCACAGCCATGTGGCAATACACAGATTAATAGAAATGGGTTAAATTAAGATGAAGTGTTAGCCAATAATAAGCTAGAGTTAATGGGCCCAGCAGTGGTTTAATTAATACAGTTTTTGTGTGGTTATTTCAAGAGTCTGGGTGGCTGGGGAACAAATAAGCAGCCTCCTACCACACACATTCTCTTTCATAAAGATGCCTGAGTCTTGTGGAGAGAGGTGTGCTTTGCAGGTCCCATTTAAAGATGAGGACCTCACAGGCTTTTATTCTCTCCTCTTGACCAGCTGAGCTCCCCATTTTAGTTGATATTTATACAAAAAGAACTTCTCTGGCATTGGTTGAGGGATGCACTGATTTAAGAATATAGGAATAGGTCTTTAGAAGTAATTTTATTTATTATGTTTTATTTATTATATTCATTTTGCAGAATGATAGTATTAGGTTCTCCTGTGTGGCTTATGGCCTATCTAGCACAGATTCTTCCTACCCTGAACATTCCCAAGTATAGTTTTCATTTCATGGAGTCTTGGGTTCAATTGAAAAGAAGTTGGTTACTCCCATAATCATCATGCCACTATTGTACAACTAGGCACATCTTTCAGACAGATTGGTGTTTTAGCTCTCATTGGTCAGAGTTGGATGAGAACGGTTACTGCTTTTCTCCTTTTATAGTGTGAATAGCACCTTTATACACTATCAAAGCCAGTCGATAGGGATGAAGAGTCCAGCTGAGTACCAGCTTAGCTACTCCATATTTTGTGGTGTCTTTAGCAAAGTGGTCATACCATTGAATTCTTCAGGGAAGTAAGACTATTGACTAAAACCTCTAATGCTTTAAGAATTATTGGATCTCATTTAGTAACAGCTTAAAAAGAGGTTACCCACAGCATTTTTAAGGACTTAAAATACCACTTATGTGGTATGTATTGCTTTCTCATTCCAACTAGTTGTACTATCTATGAGAATAGAAAACTCCATCTTTCCCTTTTTATTTCTGAACATTCACAACCTAATAAGTGGTAGGCTATATATAAATATTTTAAAAGTGAAGCAATTGACATCAAAATCCATGCAGAAATAATTAAAATAGCTATTTTATCAAAAGAATAGGAGAAAGGATTTATTCCTCCCAATGTGCATTTAAAGATAGTGTTTACTCTTTTTAGTTTAGAGTGATTCAGATATTAGATAGATGATAGTTATATGGATATGTAGATGATAGACACATTGAGAAATAGATAAAGGATTGTATAAAACTTTTAGAAAGCAAGGAGACTTTATTCAAGGGAAGTATATAGAATAATAAATATTTAAGTAACTATTGGAACATTATCATAGGGAATACAAAGAAGACCACACTTGAACAAATCATTACTATAATTTTTTATTACAATTTATGATGGGGTAGATTCTTATCTAGTGTTAGTTATTCCTGTGTGTTACACTTCTGTATAGGCTAGAAGGATAAGGATCTTTTCAGAATATACCCAGTTTACTTAGTCTAGATATTTGCAGAAGTTTTTTAAAATACTTATTTGCATTTGAAAAGGAAAAGAAGTGTGTTTGGAGGTAATTAGTGACAAAAAGGCACCTTGTTTTCTTATACCTGTAACACACAAAAATAGTTTCATAAATTTACTTTATGAGTTAAATCACTGATAGTAAAGATTTATTAATAAATACTGGAAGATCACTGGATTAGTTACTTTCCTATTACTGTGATAAACCATAATGACCAACCACAACTTATACAAGAAAGAATTTACTGGAACTTGTGTTTCTAGAGGATTAGAGTCCATGGCAGAGTGGCAATTGCATTGTAGCTGAAAGAGAAGTTGAAGGTTCCTATCTTTAAACTAAAAGCACAAATCAGAGAAAAAATAAAATTAAAAAAATGTGAACTCTCAAAATCAGCCTTCAGTACACACGTTCTCTCAGAAGACCACACTTCATAGCTCTCCCCAAACAGCCAGAACTGGGAGCAAGCACTCATTGTGCAAGACTGGGGGGCGCTTGCCATTCAAGCTGCTCCAGCCTCGTACTGGCAAACACTTCGCCAAAAGAAAATGTCTTTACAATTTTTGGTATTTGTCATATATTTTCTATGAACTTTATAAACTGAGAATGTAGTTCATAAATTTGCTTCATTCTTAGAACAAAAAGCCCATATTTTCAACTTACCTTCATACTTAAAAAGGAAAAAAGATTCCATTGTCTACCTACAAAATGTTAACAGTCAAAGAAAACTTAAAGTTTAACTAATGTTATGTGAAAGAAGATGTCAGACTAATTCTTTTTGCTCAATTTAACTATTCCTTTCTAGGAAATTGATCAGATATTCTGATGTCATGAAGATATATTTATTCTAAATTGATGATTTTTATCATTGAGTTAAATGTAAGTAATTCTGAAATGATAATTATTAGCTCTTTACCCTAATTATCTCAACATCTAGGCTAAAACTGAATTTTCTTTCCCTTATTTTGACAGCTAACAGCTTTGTTTTTCATTTTGCACATAATTCTTATGCAAACAAATGTGTAAGGTTTTATGTCATCACACATTAGTCACAATTTACCCACTATAAATTTTGTTTCATGGTATTATTGTATATGTATCATCATGACAGACATATTTAAGGCATGATTTTAAAATTTTTTACATTGTTTTCATATGAAGTAGACTTAACTTTCTTTTACTGACTATGAGATTGAAAGGCCCAGTCGCTGTCCAAGTATCTTAAAATATACCGCTCTTGTTTACGCACAATCCAAGTTTAAGGCATCTGTCTGACTTGTTTAATTACCTAGTCTTGCTGGTAATATTTTTGTTTTGATATGATTTATGTCAAACTTATAATATGCTTTCTATGCATCAACATTTCATTATCAGTTACAATCTTCAAAATCATTAGGAACCCACTGATCATGGAAAATATGGAAAGAAAGAAAGAAGAGTATTATAAGTTGATGTCCATTGTTTCACACACACTTTTCCTGAGAGTTATTTTAATTTTAAAATTTAACAAAAGAGAAAGCAAGGCTAGAGAATTATTCACTAGGAGGTACGTGAAGGCTACCAGGCCTCAGCTAATGACTTGCTCTTAGATTAGGCTGAACCTGGGTCACAAAGGTAAGCATCTCGCTATTATTTGGCCAACTTTATATCCATTCAAGTCAAGTTTGAAAAAAAGCACATTTCAGATGTTGACTTTTGCTTTCCCTCAGATGCATGTGATCTTTGGAGGAGAAAAGGACAGCATTAGGCCCTTGGTGCTGGTATTTTCATGTCTTTCTCAAAGCTGCAGCCATGCTGTGTCCCTTGGAGATGTTCTTTTACCGGACTGTCCCCCAATGAAACTGGGTCTTGAAGTGTCAATGGCATCAAGAGAGATCATAAGACACCCCTCTAAATCTGCCTCTGGTTGATGTTAGTCCTGCTGGCCCTGTGGATTCTGGTCATAGCTGCCAACTTTCTCTTTGAAACTTCTTCCTTTTCATTATGTTTAGGTGCCTCTCAAGTCGCTGAGCTTTGGTCCAGACTCAAAATCAAATTTCTTTCTTCTTGTCTCTCTCTGACTGATCTCAGAGATATTACAAAGTGCATTAAATCTCCAAAGAGAGACAGGACTTGAAAGTGCTACTTCACTTTTGTGTTAACTCACAAAAGTCAGTATCTCTGACTGATCACATATGAAAGAACCCTTAAAAAGAACAGTATCACATTTAAAAAAATTAAAGCATTGAAAGTTCTCTTCTGGGTCTACCTTCTTTTAGACTCTTCATCCTGATGTAATGGTGGGGGTAGGTAGGTGGAAAATTCATTTAAAAATTAATGATTAGCAAATTTGGAAAATTTTAAAGTATAGCTAGATACTTTTTGCTCTGCCGGAGTTACTGGCGGTATATGTATTTGATCTATTTGACTAATTCTAATTATTTGAGAAGAGTATTTGATTTTGAGAAATGAATCTCTTTACCACTGACTTCTATAAAGTAATTTTTAGTGATACTACTAACGATAGATTTACAAAATTATATCATTTTAAAAATATAAAATTAGGATTATTCCTTTAGAAAAGGTTGATTCTGTCTTTAATCCTCATAAGAAAACTAAAGATTAAATGATGGTGAGGTTTTAATAAAGAAAAGAAATTAACAAAGATAAGAAATGAGAATATTATGAGAGTTATGACTGAGGTCTAGAAAGCTCTCAGGAAAAAGGATATTAACTTTAAGATGTTAATCAAGGAGTATGAACTTCTTGAAGACAAGATGGAATAAAGTTCAGTAAATTTAAGCAGGTTCAACGTTATCAAGATAGCATTTGTTTGCAATAGTTGTGTTAAAGAGATAGCATCCAGACATATTCAAAGTGTTCTTCCAACATATTGCATAATTCTAAGAATTTTTTATTTTAATTTTTAATATCAAGATAAAACAGCAATCCTTGATCTCTTGTATTATGAAGAATTATTAGTGTATGGAAAGTTATGTATAGACATTATTTTCATTAATTTTCCCATCACTTCAATCTCTCCAAACTAGCTTTCCTGACATGAGAAATATTTAACTTAATTTCAAAATGCGAGTACATGTTATTTTCTGATTTACATTTTTTATCCTCTTAAGGTGAACACGATAAAAACAGGAAACAGAGACAACAAACTTCAAGATGTCTGATGTAATGCATATCTGATATATTTAATGTGAAAATTATTTTTGATTTTCAACTAACCTTTTGTACAGAATCATTTTACATATAAGAAGGTCAAAACAAGTCTACAAAATAATCCTTCTTTGTGAAATTTTATAACTGTTGTAAAACTGATATTTCCTCTTCTCTTCTTTGGTGTTAAGCAGATGTTAGAACCCTTAACTGTACCTTGAGGCAATATTAATAAGAGTATTTTTATCATATATGCCAACCTTTAAACTTTGAATACTTTTGAACAAAACGGATATTACACATAAGATTAAGAGCCCTATGGCTAGAGTTGTTAGACAGTGATAGGGCATAAGGGTTTAGTTAATAACTCAGTGTTCTCTACTCAGAGCACTTGACAACTTAAATTTGATTTTCAGATATAGAAACATATTTTTCTAAAATTTGCCTTCTAGCCGGCCCATTCATTTGCAATGATTTTGTTTTCCAGATAAGCAGCAGTACACCTCACTGGATGGCTCTCCAGATTATTTGTAAGGTAGATTCAGAATTAAACTAAAATACTGTATATCCTTCACTAATAAATACCATATAGAATAAAAGAACCAAATGTTAGCATATTATGTGTAAATTTGATGTACAGGTCAATTATATTATTAGTTCCTTATTTTATATTATTTATATTATAAGTAAATGGTTAATATCAATAAACAAATAATTTACATTATTTTGTAAGTATAAAGATGTCCATCTTGTTTGTTAATTATTAATCTCACTTAATGGTGAACATAATGGTAGAAAAGGTAGCAAAAAGCTTTGTAACAAACCTTTTACTTGAGAAACTACTTACTTCTTTTTGATGCATGTAACTTACTAATTTGATATGTGTTTCTCATAAATATCTATTCTTATCAAAATGAATAATTATTAGCCAATATCTTGTGATCATTGTTCAATGTGTGAATATTACTTGACACACCAATCATATTCACTCATCCTCATAAGAGGTACATGGTAAAGACAAGCATACAATCATTTCAAGCTAATGATTCTGGATATAGAAATGCCAAAAAATATTTTCAGAAATACAAATCTCACATATGTTTATGTCAGAGGCAATGCCTTAACCATGATCAAATGTGGCTCCTATAAACATCTGCAGTTATTTCTCTATTTATCTTGGACATCTATTTCTTTTTTGTTCCATTTTCATCTTCAGAGGGAAACAATAAGTTGACAATGAAAACTGGAGTTTACAATATGAAATTTCTATTTTCCCAAACAAGTTAGATAAAAATGACAAACTAACTTCATAGTGTACTGTGGTTTGTTGTTTGTAAGATTTCAGATCTTATGCTGACATAACTTAAACAACTTGACAAGAATATTAAAGGAAAACATTGGCTGCATCATTACATGACTATGTTCTTTTTACTCTAAAAAGTTACCTTTAAACAAATCTAGTCTTTAAAATTCCCTTCAAGACATATAGTAGGGTTTATTGGGATATTGTGTGGAAATACGTGAAACACTTAGTAATCAACTTAAATTGTCAGAGCCTCCGTTTTTATTGTTACTTATAACAGAGGAAGAGAAGCATCTCATCATTATTTCAGTGTGGAAATCTGCAAAGAGCGAAGTTAAACCAGCATAGAACTCAAGGTGAACTTCAGCTCCAGAAATACTGAGATGAACTAAAGTTTTTATCAGGTGTATTAGGCCTTATACAATAAATTAATTAACTTCAAAAAGCAGTTAACACAGATGCCCAACCAAACACTAAAGGAAGCACAGATGGGGTTCTATCAAGTGCTCTAATACTCATTTATAAAATTATGCATAATTCTTTTGAACATCTGAAGTCCTATAAAGAAACACATGTTAAATTAAAACCATATATGAATTGCTCTCAATACAAACACTCTTTTACATAATATGTAATATATTTGGGGGTAAGGTGCTATTTGTGCTTAGTATTTTATGGAAAATAGTAGGTGAGAAACACACACATGCAGGGAATTTCTTTGAGTAAACAAGAAATCTGTCCAGTATTGCAGTGCACACTTGCTGGTGGTATATTGCTTTTCATAGCTAGTCCATCATATGTTATCTTTAGAAGTTGAACCATTTACTTGATAAAAAAATGTAAAATTAAGGAAACTTTGTATAAACTATCTTAATGATTTATTACCCTCTTTTAAGTTATCTTTATTTTCTGGTTTTGGAAGCTCATCTTATTCAGCTTATACTGATATTAACTGTGCTGAAATTTTTTCAGCTGATGATTGAAATGAAAGTACCTAAATTTAGTAATCATTGCACCAAGACATTTTACTCTAATGATATTTGTGAGGAATTTTATATTGTTTTGCTTTTTGTTTATCTTTTAAAGATCTGTTTTGAAAGTGATTCTATGGCCCTGAGAAGTATATAGAACAAAACTTAAATTTTTGACTCTCTTTCAGACTTAATGTCTTTTCTATCAAGATTATTTACACTTTCAAACACTTTATTCTTTTGCTGTGTCTGTTTTCTTAATGGTACACTGTCCTCCAACACACACATCATACACATACACTTGCCCCTGGACATATGTATGCAAATGTATTAACTGATGTTGGGATGAAAGGTTTAAGGTGAGATGTGAAAAGGCTCCATGAGCAGTGAGCAGTTTTTTTTTTTTAATTTTATAGTCAGTCTTTCAGGTATCCCTGTTTGAAGCACATTATGTAATATAGTTGCCTTTGACTTTTTTGGTTACCCTTTCAAATGGACACGAATAATTAATACACAGCCATTGAGTGACACAAATATGGTCTCGGTTGCATTGTTGAACATGCTAAATAATTTAAAATGCACAGAGGACTCTCTAATACTTGGTGGGGGAGGGAAAACCATACCCGTTTTGAGGGCTCAGGGAGTGGGGGGGTCTTTGCTTTTTTGTTTCTATTGAATGCATTTGGGCTGTACAGCTGGAAAGGGCATTCCTATAGGACTTTAAAGGCAAAGTAGAAAAATGACATAAAAGCCTTGCTTGGATTTGATTGATGCACTCTCATATTTGAAGTTCACTCAGAGCTTTGTGCTAGAAGGCCTGGGTCACTCTATCCAGTGCTCTAATGAGACTGTGTGAGAACACTTCCAGCGCTGGAGACCTTGCTTTAATCAGAGATTGGAAAACACTCCTGACTGATAGGCTCCAGAGTCGGACCTAAACAGAAAATAACATGCTCAATTTGGCCTCGGAAGGTGGGTTGAGCAAATCTTTGTGATGTAGTGGAGCATTTGCCGAGTGCAAGTGCACGTGGGGTGGCTCCTATTTCTGTCCGCAAATACAAATTTTTCACTCAGCAGGCATAATCAGAGCTAACTCAAGAGGAGAAATAACAAAAACTCAACAGCCCTTAGCAACTCAGCATGGCATAGAGGGATTTAAGACTTGAGCATTTTATCTCCATCAGTATGAAAATGTATGAGGAAATCTGAACTCTGAGTGTGCAAATAAACACATTTAACACGTTGTAGGCCACGGATTTCTCCTGGTCCTGTGCTGGGGACATTCACTTATTTTCTTATAAGTTTCATTTAAAGTTTTTAAAGTTTAACTTTTTTTCTAATGTGAACAGATTAATCATAACATAATTTGGATGACCTAAAGATAAAGCAATCAGCGTCTCTCAGTGGATTCCTTATGTTTTATTTTGTGTTGGAAACAATGAATGACAAACACAGAATAACATGGGCAAATATTATTCTTGTCCAACTTACTGGGAACCCTAATGGAGACCCGAGTAAGCACACAATTAGAATTTACTTATGGAAATTAATAATATCATTTTAATAACTCAATCATGAAAATAACCAATCAAGTTTAAATAACCTAAATTATATTTTCTAGTTACACAAATCATGCATACTAAATGAATGTTTTTAAAATATCAAAAAATGTATTTTATCATCAGAACTTGGACCCTTTAAGAATAAAACATTGCTTATTTTAATAAGGAAGGAAGCAAACTGAAACATTGTAACATCTGGTGAAACTATGGTGTTTAGTATTCTACATACAGAAGATTGTGTGTGTGTGTGTGTGTGTGTGTGTGTGTGTGTGTGTGTTTGTAGGGGTTAATGTATGTATGTGTTTGCATCTGCACCTGAGGACAGAATTGATGTTAGTTGTCCTTCTCAATAGCTCTCTAATTTTTATATTAAGACTGGGTCTCTCCCTGACCCTGGATCTTGCCTGTTCAACTAGACTGGCTGACGCAGGCTGCAAGGACCTTCCTGCGAGCACTCTTCAGGACTGCAATTAGGAGATGCTAGAATTACAGCTGCAACTCAAACACTCGACTTTTTGTGGGTACTGTGCTTATGACTCAAATCCACATGCTCACTCAGTAAGTCTTTTGTCACCCCAGTCATTGCCCAGGAGCGTGCCTTCCCCTTCATGTGCAGAGAACTTGAGGTGACGTGGACTCTGCCTCAGTAACTCTACAGAAACTTGATTCCTTCAAACTCTTTTGCACACTAGTTCAAAGTGTACAGTTTAGTTCTTCTAACAGCATGAAGATGTTGTTCCTATGCTTTATCAATTTACTGTCAGTTAAAATATTAGATGTAATTGTGTTTCAGGATTTAAGAAAATATTAATAAGCACTTTCCCCCCATATTTTCCACCTGACTCTGGAGGAACAAGAGTGACAATGGCACTCAAAAGATTGTAATCTAGTTCTAGTTTCAAGGTACTAAAACATTTTCTTAACTAGAAAATACTAGATTCCCCAGACCAAGACAAAAAAAGTCAAGAAAATTTCATTTCTCTTCTATTTTCCTATGCTCATTCTATTTTCCTCCAAAACCACTGGAAATAATGAAATGAATGAAACTTATAAATCAGAGGATCCTGCCTCTCATTCTTAGGGAATCAAGAAGGGTTAATGCAGCTTAAGTCTTGGACCAAATACTTTAGTCAACATTTACTTCACCATTGTTTGCCCAGGTATTCTAACTTCTGCTTAGATTGGTGTTCAGAGTACAGAAAAATTATTTACTAAAACTAAATTGTTTAACTCCATCTCTCCCTTCCTTCTCTCATATTTTCTTACTTAAATAATGTGTAAACATTAACCTGAAATTAGTGTATCTCATAAACCAAATAATCCAACTTTTGTCATTTTATGTAATATAATTTTCATAAATGTTTGTGTATTTCATAAGCTGAAAATTTGTTGAATAAGTCAATAATATAATCATATTAAATATAAGTTCATATTATATACAACTATATGACTATATAATTATACAAACTCACAAAAAATTACTATTTAATAATGTTGTAAATATATAATATTTGTCTACAAAATAGATTTTAAATTCAACATTGTCATTTTTAAGTCTCTAGACTTAATGAACTGTCAGGTACTTGTAATTTTAAGCAAGGCTCTATTTACTTAAAACGCTCTTGTTTAAAAGTGAGATATAAGATTTTCTGTAACTTTGAAAGATACTAGTAAGATGTAAGAGGTTAGTGAATCATGCTCTCAATAAAATGATATAAAAATTAGCATACAGAATATCATAACAGGGCATGGTAGAGTATTTACTTAGCACAGAAAATTTCTGTGATCAATTCCTTTTTTTATTGATTTTTATTGAGCACTACATTTTTCTCTGCTCCCCTCCCTGCCTCTCACACACATACATACACACGCAAACACACACACACACACAGAAAGAGAGAGAGAGGCAGAGAGAGACAGAGACAGAGAGAAAGAGATAAGAACAAGAAAAAGGAAGAATAGAAAGAAGAAATCAAAGATATTATAGTGCTGTTAAACTGTTAGATGGATAAAGCTTTGTTTATGCATGGTCTTACTTTGTGGTATCATGTCCCCATGTTTTGGCAAATAGTAAGTTGGCACATATAAACAAATTAACTAGACCAGAGAGATAATTTGATACAATTAATGTCACTTATGTGTATAACTATTCCCTTCCTCTTTTAAATTGAATCAAGTTTAATACTAATTTATTTCAATGATGCCTTCTAAATGGTAGTCAGAGTAGTGCTTTTCAAAGTCAGGATAACAGCATGATTTTGAACATGGTTACTTTTACGTGAGTTACTTCTCTGAAATGTCTGCAGTCTTCAGTCCATTCTCTATGTGGTTGTCAGAGTAATCGTTTAACATTTAAATCTGTTTTGATTATTAATTTGCTGAGGAAACATTTGCTAGCTCTCTACTCTTGCCAGATGGATGTGGATGTTAGCCTCTGTATAGAACAGCATCCTTGCCAATCTAATGTTATCATATGGTTTTCCTTTGTATTATAACCTCAATTCATTTTTAAAATATATCTGATCTTCCCAACCTCTTTTTTTATAGTGAAAATAAATACATTTTAGAAAATCTATTCATGTCCTTTGTACCATTTCTCAACATCTTCTCAGCTTATGAAAGGCTGGAAGAGAATCTCTCCTGTCAGCAATAGGAACTTACTCAGTTACTATTAATAATTACTTCATCATTATTAATGGTTGCCTAATTGTACCTGTCAATTTATTTAATATCATGTGATTAAAAACTTGCTTGACCTTGTTCCAAGTGTTAAACTAACCTTAGATTTAGTTCATTGAAGCATATTATGTGTACACTGTTGATTAATTTATGAATCAGTCATTTGAGAATCTAAACCAAGTTGGAATAAGTGGTGTTTCCAAGGCCCTGGCTTCAGCCCCAGCTTTGTAAAAAGAAAAAAATTGTTAACACTTGTTTCAATTATTTGATATTGATCTTAAAAGGATACCCATTTCTATCTTGTCAACTATATTTACTCAAAAACAAAAATTCTAAGTAATCAGTCACCTTCACTTAAATGAGTACTTTAAAACTAAGTTAATCATTTGAATAGAAACCTTTAGTTAGGTAACTTTCATAATTTTCATCCCAATACATATACATTAACTTGTCTCCATTCTCTCTATATTTTAAAATAAATTATATTATCAAGAGGGCTTGAGAAAATGACAGTCGCTCATTTCCATAAAGTGATGGGAGAGTGATGCTCGAAGATGGCTTAGTAACTACACTGGTACTCACTAGCAAAGACATTTACTTAATAACTCTAGTTACATAGCATCCCTTGCTACACTGGTACTCACTAGCAGAGACATTTACTTAATTACTGCAGTTACATAGCATCCCTTTTTAGATTGGTACTCACTAGCAGAGACATTTACTTAATAACTGCAGTTACATAGCATCCCTTTCTACATTGGTACTCACTAGCAGAGATATTTACTTCCAGGCCTTCCCCCCAAAAAAACACATCTGAAAGTTTATGCATTTGCCAGCCAGTGAATATAATATGCAGCAATTTTTTCTTAAATAATTTATACAATAATTAAATATATCTTTCATGCTTCATCTACCCATTCACATTTGAGGTCCAAAACTTTTTTTCTGTATGTGAAGTAATGTTTAAACATTTAACTGATGATATGCTGGATATATTTATCTCTGCAACTTTTCACAATAAAATTTATAAGAAAAACATTTATATAAAAATGAGAATTATTGAATGAACATGAACGTGAATATCTACTTTGTTTATATTCAGCTTCCTAAAATGTAAACTTTATCAAGGAAATAGAAGGTCACAGGAATAAGTTTAATTATCTCATGAAACATGTTACAGTTAAGGAAAATACCTAAACTCATAGTAAGTTATTTTATCAATTAAAAGAAAGAAGTAAGTACTTTTAAAGGACAGAAGTCATATAGAAATATGAATGAAGAAAATATTGAAAAGTAAAACATTTCAGAAACTTGTATATAAGAATATGTTAAGGGCAAGTGACTAGGGCATTCTGCAAGAGCAGCAAGTGCTTCCAACTTCTGAGCCATATCTTCAATCTCTATGAATATTTTCTTATGTAAGACACTTTTTCTATGATAAGAAGGCAGGTAATTAACTAGACATTTTCTTGAGAGGGAAAATTGCCTAGTACTGACAATAGAGATAAAAACAACATTTATTTGCTCAACTCAAATACAATTCCAACCTCGTTTGTTACCTTCTTAGCAGAAAGCACCCACTGCTTTCTAACTCACAACTGGTGTCTGTGGGGAAAGGATGAGAGAAAGTTGATGGTCCTATCAACAGTTTCAAAACTGACTTTGTTGAGTATTCTTTAAGAGGAAATTTTACTATTGCATAGTCAGTCTATTTAATGCAGCATTCCTTTGCTCTCTCAGTTAATAAGACTTATGTGAAGATTAATCTTCAGGTTCGTGGGAGGTGACTAATAAGCCCTCATTTGGTCTCTGGAGAAAACACTACAGAAATCAGAAAAGAAATTTAAAAGTTTGTTCACCATGCTCTTTGAAATCTTCCGAAAACAAACAAAAAACTAGGACAAAAGGGCACTTTTGTTTGTTGATGGGGAGGAGGGGCGCTGACTCTCCTTCCACTCTGATGATAAATTCTCAGACTGCTAGAGCTGATGGCTTGCACTCATCTGCAGAGCTTGCTTACTGAAATCAAGCACCTGCTGTCTCTTCACTCACCATCCTCACAATCCAAAGAACTGAAATTCCATCAAAAGGCTTTTAGTCTTTTTCTCCTCTTTTTCTTCCTGCATTCCTTAAAAGGATGTGCTAAAATTTGTTGTGTTTTCAAACACCAGACATCTTTATTTCAAAAACTTCACAGTAAATACTGTAAGTGACCCAGGAAGAGACCCTGGTGTTAGCTGGTGAGACTTCCCTAGCAGTGGAAGCGCCCTGAAAGAGACAGACACTTAAAAAAACCACAAAAAAAAAAATGATGTTCAGCTGAGATCAAACTCATTATTCAGTGGCATCAGAGAAAAGCAGTTTTGTGTGTAATTGCTTTTGTTAATGCTTTTTTATCATTTTTTTCCCTTTTGGAAAATAGTTTGTTCTTATAAAACAATGGGTTTCATCTAATACACGATGTCACAGGATAAGAGTCATAACAAAGAAATATCAGCTTACAATTTTCCTACTAAAATTATACTAAATATTTCTACTTAAATGCTCCATTTGATAAATTTAAAGTTGCTCATTTTCTTTGAAAATTAGATTACTGTTGTGAAGATTTGACATGTATAATAATGTCAATAGTATTAAAAATCTATAAACTTGAGAGGGGAGGAGTTGAAATACATGATTTCTTTTCTGAAGGAAAGGAACTCGAGCTTTTAAAATCAAAGCTGTCAGGGGAATCCAAGGTCTAAGTTTCCTGCAAACTATTTCAAATGATGGGTCTTACTAGGCCCTAATAATCAGGGTGCCTGTTTTTCCACTGATGTTAAATTTATCAATATTTTGTGATTCATTTCATAATTCCTTATGTATTTAAATGATGCATAACTTTAGCAAAGGATGAAAGAAAAAGAAAAAAAAAAGAAAAACGGCATAAAACTCTCTAATCCTATTCCTTAAATTAAAACGGCTGTGGAGAGGATTTTGAAGATTTTCTGTAACATGGCTTGAGTAGTAACTAAAACTCTTAAGTCCACTGAGATTTCTTGTTTCTTTTTAGAAAAGAACAACAAATTAACTGCCTCCCATTCTTGACCTTTTCCTTTAAAATCAGGGCTGGTCAGATTTCAGCTTGTTGTTTCAGAGTGGTCTTCGTTCAGACGCTTGAGCTGCCTATGAGAGGGAAGCTCCCCCTCTAGTGTCCATTGCACATGACGTTATTCTGTCCAGAAATGAGGCAGCATTCCATGGTTGTTTTTAATTTCCTTTGGAAGGACAAAGCTTAGAAAGGTGTTTATAGATTTTTAAAGGTGTAAAACAGCACAAAGTATATATTCTAAGTTTTAGAATTTGATCTATTTAAGCACATCTCAGTGGCTTTCTGACTGCTCCTAGAAACTCTGGTTGTGCAGTATTATAGGCCATGTGAATTCAGAACATAGCATGGATTTAAGAGGCAAAGACCCAGGCAAAATAGCTCCCTTGGCTGCAAAAACTGATGTCTACTTATGAAGAAATTACTTTTTCACTGGAATTTGACACCAAGATTTATGTTTGTAGACAAATTGCAAATGAAGGCACAGAATACGGGTGAGCATGATAGCAAGACCCAGCATACAGTTTTATTTCCAGATTTTAAGAAAGACCAGAGAAAGGATTCAACTCCATTATTTAGTGGTACAGGGACCTATGTAAATAATCTCCTGTAATCTAAAAGGTTTATCATTAACATTCCTAACATAGAACTATCCTCCCTCCATAAAATAAATGCAATAGATACCATGATAGCTTTTGTTTGTTGGCCAAAGGTAAAAGGTTCAACAGCTTCATTAAATCTAGTTGCAAAACTGTAGTGGGAATTTACCCAGAAATTATTATGCAACAGAAAATTAGAGAAAGGAAAAAAAACAAAAAATAACATGATAAAAATTTAAAATGAACAAAAACCTGAAATAGCTCTGAGGTTCAACTGCACAGTTGGTTACCAAACTGATATATCTAAAATCTACATCTATTTATTTACATTTATCCACTGGCTATGAAATGTGATATCTATCTATCTATATCTATCTATCTATCTATCTATCTATCTATCTATCTGTCTATCTATCTATTGTTTTATTTTTTCAAGACAGGGTTTCTCTGTGTAACACCCTTGGCTGTCCTGGAACTTGTCTTAGACCAAGCTGTTCTCAAACACACAGAGATCCTCCTGTCTCTGCCTTCCAAGTGCTGGGATTAATGACATGTACCACCACCGCCTGGCCAACATCACCTTTTTGCAATGCTTCTCCTATAAACTTTGTGAAAGTGACTCAAGCATTTGATCCCATTGTACTTTAAGTGTTGCATCTTCAGTTCATGTCGTTCATTCAGTATTTGAAGAAAGGCCAGGGAGCACATTAGTAATCCAACTTCCTTCTCATTGTAATGTTTACATATTAGGATAGATGCTAAGCAATAAATACATGTGGAATTAGTAAGCAGACAAAATAAATAATATTACTAGGAAAGATCAATATTTGAAGCCTAGGTTGTACCATGATAGCTGGGAGCCATAGCTCTGTATTTGCTTGTGCAATATTATTCAATTTGACAAGGGCATATCCAATGATTTTCTTTAGAACTTCAACCTGAATATGATGAGGTGTCAATGTTTCTTCTAAGGTATGATGGTGCACCCCACATGTAGTGCTTTAGTATGCTGTTTCATATATCTAAATGAATACTGTATAATTTGATGGATACTACATACTTAATGAAATTGGAGAGAGGGGATAAATGCACAAATGATACTATCATATAAGACACCGGTGTCACAATAAAACTCATAAAGTAAGAAGAAATGAAGATGCAAAAGGTCTCTAAAAATCAATAGAAAAAGCAAAGCAGAGGATCTGTTACGAAATGAATGCTTTCATTTAGGTATCAAATGAACTGGACAGTACTGTAAGTATAACATTAAGTGTTAGCATGGTCTATTGCTTATAAGTGAGCTGCTCTACTTCTACTAAATTCCACAAACCACAGTGTATAGTGGTCCATACAAGCTAAGATCTTTAAAAAGAGTCAGTGTGATGCACAGCAGCACAACAAAATAGCTCTCACATCTGTATAAGTTTGAAATCAGAGACTAAATTCAGTGGAGAGAGTTACAGAGCACACAGCATGCCTTAACAGAAAGGAGGTATAGATAACCTGACAGAGTACCCTACTGCCAAACCTTGTTATTCCCAATAGTCAGAGAAAGATTTAAAACATTAATTTAGAAGCATTCTTTTCAGTAACTTTCAAGCAATTGAGAAATAAGTCTTAAGAAGTCAACAAATTAAGTTTATAAGAACCAATCATCTTTTTTGCTAAACTGATTATTTTTTCATGCCTCAGTCACACGAGTGTAACTATGCTAACTACTGAAACAAGTTTTTACATAAAAACTCCTATTTCTCTTTTGTTTAGAATACAGCCTAAAATGTTAAATTAATTTCAGATTCTTTATTGATATTTTTCTTACTAAATAACTATATGAGTCAAAGAATGATGACTGACTATATGGCTGACTTTACATACTTTATAAAAATCAGGAAGCTAAAACAAAATAATATCAGATAAAACCTCACTAAAATTTTGAAAAATTCATCTCTTAAACTCTTCTGGAATAAAATTAATTGCCAAATGAATCTTAATTCCAAATAAAGTCCAAATTATTGCATGCAAAACATGTGCCAAACCATTTTACTTGTATTGAGTTGATTCCCATAGCAACCTTCCCCAAGACAGATATTATACATGATGAGAAAACAGTAACTTTGCCTAAGGGAAATTAAGTATACTGCCCAAAGTGACGCAGCATAAACAGAGGAGCTAGGTTTGAATGCACAACTAATGCCTTGTCTGATCTACAATTTCTCCTTCTAAGAAAAGAAAACAACGGAAAAGAGAGGTGGTGTTTAGAAACACAGGGGCTGTGACAGTAACTGATAATTCATAACAGCTTTGAGAGAATATGGAATGTAATTGAACTTGTATTCTAGACTTCAGAGAGAAATAAAAAGTTGAGTTAAAAATGAGACCATTCCATGCCCATTTATATAAAAATGACTATAATGTTATAAATGACTCAGAAACATAAAATAATAAAATTATCTCACTATCTTTTTATAAATATAAAACTTTATCACTAATAATGGCATGATGTTGATCTCATGGACTCTGTGCTGCCTAATTCATACTAAGAATATAACAACAATATTTTTTATGTCATCTGAAGGATTCTATGCTAGGTAATTGTAAAAGTAAATTAGTATAGTAGCTACTTCTTAGTAGGCATTCAGTAAATGAGGCAACTATATAGGTAATGAGGAAAATGGAACCAACCAATGGCTACATCATTAATGATAGAGTTCAGACAACTACTAACACAGACAGGAGTGTCAGCGCAGCGTGTGGTCCAAGCCCAAGCTGAAGGGTGGTTTTCAAAAAGTTTCAAGACCACAAATTTGCAGAAGTGATGTTAGGCTTGTTCTGAGTGGAGCGTACAGTGTGCCTCATATGCCAAGACTCTTAGCAGAGAATTAAAGAACCAAATGAAAGTGAACTTAAAATCTGAAGAAAGCAGAGTAAAGTTCATGGAGTTAAATACAATGTAAATAAGCACAGCCCAGTGGTGCAGACCTGCAGTCCCATCTGGAAGGCATGAAGAAGGAGATCAAAAATTGACGACCTACCTCATTTTTAAAACTAGTTCAAGACCAGCCTGAGCAATTAGTTAGATCCTATCTCAAAATAAAATAATTTAAAAAGAGAAAATACAAAACAAAACAAAAGACAACCATTCTTTAGAGCAGTGGTGAGATCCAGATTGAATCTCCAGAGCTGGAATAAATTAGTCAACCAAGACAAAGGTTTGAGTTTAGGCTCAAAATCCAAACAAGCAACTAACATACAAACAGCAAAACCAAGACAGACAGCATTGCCATGAAAACAAATCTCTTGATTATTTTCTTCCCTCCACATATTTCTATTTATTGGTGAATTTTGTATTTATTTATCTATGTATCTATGTAACTAGAACAAATATTTCCAGAAAGTAGGTCTTGTCTTGTATGTGCTGTCTATAATACACTAAGCACAATGACAGGAATAATTTGGATACTTTATAGACATTTTTCAACAGATACACTTATTTGCTTGTTTGTTTATTTGTTCATTTATTTTTTTGATTATTTATTTAAGTTCCCTTCACCTTACATTTCTGGAACATATTGCTTTACTCTATGTAGATGACTCAATTTCCATCTTCAAACTCTGACAATTGATAAAGTAATATGTATGAAGTAGCTGGTTTGATTCCTGGTGTATTGCAGCCTTTCATAATTACTAATTTTACTCTTCTAGCCAAGATTTCCATGTAATGAATAAATCTTACACATATTTTAGGTGTTATTTAGTATGGAATGACACAGGACTCATCTTCAAATACCATGCTTTGCTAAAGTATATAATCTTTAATATATTTCTCATTTACATAAACTTCTGAATGACTACTACAGGGAAATTTTGTGTCCTATTACAATATCGTGAATAAAATATTGCTAAAAATTTTAAATAATTTTTATTATACTCAAACACTTAATAATATTTTGTGTTATATAAAGATCTTAGAGTTCTTACAGATTGTATGACCCTGCTAAATATACTTATCTATTAAGTTAGGATAACTATCCATTATAGAGAATATTTATTTTATTTATATTTTATGGATATGGATGTTTTGACTGATCTATACCCATATGCCACATATATGCAATATTTATGGAGGGCAGAAGAAGGCATCAGATTCCCTGGGTCTGGAGATACAGAGGGTGGTGAGTTTCCATGAGGGTGACAGGGATAGGGCCAGGACCCTCTGGAAGAGCAGCCGGTGCTCTTAACACTTGGCCATCTCTCAAATCCCCAGGAATGTTGCTTTAAACAAGAAGCACACACACACATATATACTAACAAGTAAGACATTATATGTGTGTGTGTGTGTGTGTTTGTATACACAAATATATAATACATGTAATAATAATATATCATCATATATGCACACACACACATATATAAAAAAACAAACCTTATACTGAACTCCTGAAGACATAAATTTTAATGCTAGTAATTTTGACCTAGAAATCTTTGTGGTTAGACCAAAGCATGGCAGAGTAGAAGAACAATTGTAGAAGGATATTTTGCTGTATTTTTTCAGCTTCAAATCCAAATGAAAACAATTATATTTGAAACATGCATTTAAGAAATGGAAGAATCATAAGGTCAAATTATCTTTAAAATAGAATCAAATGACAATTGAAATCTCTTACGAAAGACATTTGGCTCAGGAAAATTGTTTTCTTTTCCTTGAGACTCAGCAGTTAGACATTTGCTGTTTTAAAATGACTTTTAAAGATTATCCGGGTATTATAATGGAATTGTTGTGCAAATATGGCTTAATACACAAAATGAGAGCTATTATAGTGTCCTTTGTGGTTCCATCAGGATCCATAAAGAGTTCAGAGCTGCCTCCCAGGTCTCTGCAGTCTGCCCTCTGGTGCCCCAGGCTTGTGCTGCCTCAGTCACATTCCCTAGCTCATCAGCCATGAAATAAAAAGCAACTCTGAGCTCCAAAGGAGACTTGATAGATGTGGCCTAAATTCAATTTCAGAAAATCAAATGCTATCAAAGACTGATTTTGAAAGAAGGTTTTTCTACTGTTAAACAACTGCTGCAAACCATTCTAAAATGACAGTTGAGCACAGTTCTAATCATGAGAAAACAAGATGCAGAAAACATTTTCAATAAACCAACATTGACTTTTACAAAAGTTATGAACTGATTTTAGAATTTCTCAAAAATGTGAATTTTTATTGGAAAATGACTTCACAAAAGTGCATTTAGAAGCAAAACAAGTTTTATTAGTTCACATGTTTTAGCATAAGAAAAGACAGTATTACCCCAATTCCTACTCTTTACATTATCAGGAAACAGAAATTTGGCGGAAGTAGAAGCACAGCTTGCAGCTCTGAATTATGGGTTAAAATTCATAACTTAAATACTAATTTATTTCATTAATTTAAGAAACCACTTCACTTTATCAGTGGTTTTTTTATTGATTTTTATTGAGCTGTACATTTTTCTCTGCTCCCCTCCCTGCCTCTCCTCTTCCCTTCAACCCTCTTCCAAGGTCCCCATGCTCCCAGTTTACTCAGGAGATCTTGTCTTTTCCTAGATCCCATGTAGATTAGATCTATGTATGACATCATGATATTCCAACTGATTCTTAAAATATATTTGGCATGCCCTCTTAATTTAAACTTAAATAAAATTAATCAGAATCCTTAAGTAACTAGGGTCTTTTCAACATGTGTACTAAATCCTGCTGTGGATGAACAGTTTAAAAAGAGACAACTTTAACTGTATTAACAGTTTATATGAATGACTTTATCCGTATGAGTATTATTTGTATTGATGGCATTATACAAAGGTAATTACTTTTGTTTACTTTTCAGAGCCATATTTGGAATTTTTTAAAAATAATCATTGGAGAACTCACAAGCCTAAGCATCTTTCATTAAATAAATATGAATTCATTTGTTCAAAATGAGCTACATTTACAGCTTATTTAAATGATTATCTGTATTGAATTGCTTGCATGATGGCACACCTGTCTTTGATGATATTAACCTCAGAATTAAATCCTCCTAACTGCAAAGGCAGCAATTACAGAAGAATGTCAGGTTACAGAAGCTGCAAGCAGACAAGATCCTTAGCAATGTGTGAATTTAGAGCAGCCTCCATTTTAACATTCATTTCTGCTACATATTTTAACAACAAAAAATTAAAATCACTTGAAAATTTTAAAACCTTTGAAAATCACTTTGGTTTTGCTTAGTCCTCCTGGAGCCAGATTTGCTAGTCATTTTGAAACTGCAGAAAAGGAAGTAATTAAGTGTTATGTTCAACTGTTCTACTCCATGTCATTTCACTGAGATTCAGTCACTAAAAGTTCCCTGTTTGAGCAAAGGCAGGAGCAGAAACAAAGGGACTGAATGAAGTGACCTGTTTAGAAAATGTTAAGTGAGGGTTCTGTGAGGAAAGAGATACAATTCACTTTTCATATCTGTATGTAAGTTAGGACCTCAAATCCTTCTTGCTGCGGGCTTGTCTTACCCACCTGTAAACTGACAAGATTTATCTTTCGGGGTCTTGTTTTAGTTTTATTTTCCCTTTCTCAATGTTAATTTTCAAAAGCTATTTAACTGTCTTTCTTTTCAGCTTTACTGCTCTATTTCTAACTAACACAGAAGAGATAAATCAACGCCTGAACTGTAACCTTACACTTATATACTTGTTAAATGACTTTTTTTACAGTCTGTTATTGCTAGAAATTGGATTGCTTTTAAACTAATGCTGTCTGGCAGGCAAAAGTGAGTGAAACCGCAAAGCCTGGAGGAACACTAATTACTTGTTTTAATTAGCAGCAACTTTCACTGGAGTATAATCTCCCTACAGGCCACTTTTCGGTAGGTGTGGAAAAGACTCATGTAGGAACAAACTGATAATCTCTTACTTGCCCCTAAATGAGAACAGGATGTGTCTCTAGCATAGACAGATCTTCGAGAACAAGCCTCTAAACCCTCAGGGAACAAGGCCTACTAGGCTAGGCTCCCCAATTCAAATATCTTTAGCAATCAGTTGCACAATAGAGTCCCTTATTTTATGCTGCTACATCATAAAAGTGGTCCTTTTGTTACATTTCCATCCTTCGAACAGTCTTAATCCCTTTCTTTTCAGCCAGTCTATGGTGAATTCCGCCGGGACGTCCCATTCGCCACGAGGACTGAAATGGCCCACTCCGAAAGCAGCATGTGATGCTTTCAGCCTTTTTTCCCCCTGCCACTCTCCAGAGAACATTAAATCGTACTTTTCATTCCCCTCGCCATAGGGGGAACCCCCTTAATGATGACAGAGAAAGAAAAATTCCATCACACTGTCTTGTGATTCCATTCCACTGTCAAGCAGGCGTTTCCCCGGTCAGAGAATCAAACATGGCTTCCAGCAGGTGGATGTCGCTGAGGTCAAAGGCAACAGAATGCGAGGTTACACACGAGGCAGCACGCGCTCCCAGAACAAATTAAGCCATCTGGGAAACGTTCTCATTTCCCCGAGACTAAATTTACGACTTCTTTGCAGGGTCATCACTGCCCGTGTGCATAAGTGCTTTATTGAAAGTAGTAGAAAAGTTTGGCGGAGGATTGCCCTAATTAAAAGCAGGGACAGAGGGAAAGAGTCATGTGATTAATGGAAACAAGTGAATTTTAAAAAATGTGGCTATCTGGTTCTTTTATTACACATTAAGGGAAAAATCAAAAACAAACAGAAAACAAAACAAAACAAAAAATTCTTGAGTAATTAGGGACTTTTAAAGGCTCTAAGCCTTCACCAAATACCAGTAGTTTCAAAAGTAAACCTGAAATAATAAGGGAAACCCACATTTTCTTTGAGAAAAGAAGAGTAATTTACACAGAAGCCCTGAGAAAACTCTCAACTGCAGTCGAAAGATATTGTACACCTGATGACCCTGCTGCTGGGATTTCTATTCACTTAGAGCTCAAGATTCATTTGAAAATTGAAAACAAGATAAAATATTTTGTATAAGCAATAAAAATTGAATAATTAACAATAGTTTTCATGCAATACAAAAATTTTAATTAAAACCAAATTAAAAGTCATTTTCAGAACTTATATTACAATTTAAATTGCTTTAAAATTCAAAGTAGATTTAAAATTATACCATATTTCCTTTTAAATGATATAAATGAAGAAAATTTATTATCTTTTACACAAATGACTGAGAAATGAGTATATATTTTTATACATATTCACATTACAGGTATAAATAATAAGTATTAACTTCACCTCAAAATGATATTTTTTACCAAACTACAAATATTTTTGAATTTCTAAAAAATATTTTCTTGTTGAACAACTTCAGTGAAGTCACATTTTAAAAGTTTTAATGCATATATCATACATAATGTGAAAATAATATACATAAAATGTTTCAAAGTTAGCATTTATAAATAATCATTTACTTCATATTAAAAAATGTAAATTTTGTGATTTAAAAATAATCATAAAAATAAAGCCAAATTAAAAATGAAACTTAAAATTCATAGCATAATAAATTTGATCCTGTATTTCAACTGTTCAGGAACTGATATCTGCATTGTTATTTGGAAAATTGATGGAATAAATCCAAATGTCCTGTGAAATGTTTCTAACACTCTTTGGTTATTTTGCTGCTGTGTTGCTCCAATAGTTTTATCTGAACTTGCAAAAGGATTGCTTTTGCTGTTATTATGTAAAATTGAAAACTTTCAAAATGTTTATACATTATCATTGATATGTTGGTACCAGGTTTGTTTTCTGCACTGGTAAACTTCCATGTAGGTCCTATTTGAGGTTTAGCTTGCTGGAAAGTTGGAAATGTAATGCATGACCTTGCAAGAAGAGATCTGAAGCAGAAAAGTAAATATATAGTATAAAAGAACAGTTGAAAGGGGCTTTGTGAGCAAGGGTGTTGCAAGAGAGGAGAATGGGTGAGGGTGGGACTGCCCCACATCACAGCTTGCCTCAGAAGGACCTACATTGTTTCCATGAATGAATTGACCGTCTCTGTAGCAGGCTAATAGCCACCTCTTGTAAGCACATTTTAACTATCAAGCCCAAATATTTAGTGTTATTTATGTCCCATTTTTAATTAATTAGTTGTTACATATAAAAAGTTGCTTAAATGTCAAATAAAAAGGAGCTTTATTTTCTAAGACTTTCGTGTGATATATAGATTATTTATATTAAGAGATATGTAAATCCAAACAGAATATTACACACCTAATTTCTAGTCAGGATATTTTGTTGACACCACTTTCTACTTTTTGCTCTCATGGAATAAAACAAAGCATAATTCTCGAGAGGTTTCATTCATGATGTACACAATAAGTAAGCTGACTAAATGTAGGTAGAAATGGGATCATCAGAGATACACATGCTAAATATTAAGATGACTATATGAAGTTATCTATAGAAACTTGAACATACATGAAGAATTCAACTACAACTTCTAAGTATCATTTAACTTCTGTCACTCAGTATTTTTTAGTACTGTGACTGGCAATTAGCCTTTTATGGAAACACTATTAAAAATGATAAGTGTCTAGGGGTCTTGAAATGAATTTGTTTTCACCACTGATTAAAGAATTAAAAAGGAAGAAAATTGCAGTCACAACTCCCAGCCAAGGTTTATTGAAAATGGAAAGACACATGCCACACTTAGAACAGGCTACTAGAAGGGAAGACTATCTAGAGCCAGATTCCCTATTCCCTGAACTATTTGAGTTTTTGGACATTTGGTGCATGAAGTAAATTTCCATTTCATCACTCTGGGTTGACTGGATTAGACTATCATGGGGATCAGATAATTTGCACAAATGTGTGTAAGAAGTCCTTCTGATGGGAAAGCTGATAGCTTGCTACCAAAAGAGCCCAACATTAAAGAGTTCAAAATCCCAATGAATAGGTCCTGTTCGTGGTTGGTGTCGGGGAAGAATTCATTTTCTTTTTAATAATCAAGAAGTTGCATTTTGCTATGTTGCAGCTGAAATCCCATTCCACTACATGGGGCCTCCTCTCTTTTCTGACTGCCTGTGGGGAACTATCTGATTCCTGAGAAATGATTTCACTTAATTCCTGAAAATACAATTGTAGACAGTAAGCATCATTGTTTATACGTGGGTCACATAGCTGCTAGTTTCTTCAGTGAGACTATATAGAAAGAGCAGAGTTTCTTCTGGGAGGAAGGTATTGAACTGTAAATATCTTAGGAAGCACCTCCTGAGCAGCATACATTCACAATGTGACTCCACTGGGATGCTGGTGCATTTGCACTTGCCTCTTGCTTGTCTTAATCATTCTTATTCTAGAAAGAACATCTGATTTTTACGAAGTTACAAATAAAAACTAAATTAAAAACAAATTTAATATTACACTTAAGAAGATTTACAAAGATTAGCCAACTTTTCATTATAAATAAATTAGGCATTTTGTAGAAATCTTATATTTCCAGAGCTGAGTATAAGTTGTAAGAATAAACTTGGGACTATTTAAATTGTTCACCTGGTCTTGTTTTAATTTCGGTATGTGGTATTTATCTATAAACTGTCAATTTCTTTTACATTTTCCAATTTTGTGGCATACCGGCTTTTGTAGTAAGACCTAATGATTCTCTGAATTTCCTCAGTGTCTGTTATTATGTCCCCCTTTTCCTTTCTGATCTTGTTAATTTGAGTGTTTTCTCTCCACCTTTTGATTAGTTTGGACAGCGGTTTGTCGATCTTGTTGATTTTCTCAAGGAACCAGCTCTTCGTTTCATTGATTTTTTGGATTGTTTTCTGTGTCTCTATTTTGTTGATTTCAGCCCTCAGTTGGGTTATTTCCCGTCTTCTACTCCTCCTGCGTGAGTCTGCTTCTTTTTTTTCTAGAGCTTTCAGGTGTGCTGTTAAGTCACTAATGTGTGCTTTCTCCATTTTTTTTTGTTTGTTTGTTTTGTTTGGTTTTTTGTTTTTAATGTGGGCATTAAGTGCTATGAACTTTCCTCTTAGCACTGCTTTCATAGTGTCCCATAGGTTTGGGTATGTTGTGTCTTTATTTTCGTTGAATTCAAGGAAGACTTTAATTTCTTTCTTTCTTTCTTCCTTGACCCAGAAGTGGTTTAGTAGTTGACTGTTCAGTTTCCATGAATTTGTAGGCTTTCTGGCGGTGGAATTATTGTTAAATTCTAACTTTACTCTGTGGTGATCCAATAAGACACAGGTGGTTACTCCATTTTTGTTTTTTTTTTTTTTTTTTTTGTATCTGTGGATGTTTTCTTTGTTACCGAGTACGTGATCAATTTTCAAGAAGGTTCCATGAGATGGTGAGAAGAAGGCATGTTCTTTCCAGTTTGGGTGGAATGTTCTATAGATGTCTATTAAGTCCATTTGATTCATTACATCTGTTAGGTCTCATATATCTCTGTTAAGTTTCTGTCTGGTTGACCTGTGCATCCAAGAAAACTAGGGTCCCAAAAAGCCAATACATTAAGAATAGATATGTCCCAGTGCCATTATCAATGGCTTCTTAGTACATCCCCATTGGCATCCATATTTACAGAGTCCAGTTTGATCACATGCTCGTTCAGTCCCGGTCCAGCTGGACCTGGTGAGCTTCCATTAGATCAGACACACTGTCTCAGTGGGTAGACCAACCCCTTGCCCTCGCAGTCCTGACTTCCTTGCTCATCTTCTCCCTCCTTCTGCTCTTCAACTGGACCTTGGGAGCTCACTCCATTGCTCTGATGTGGATGTGGGTCTCTGTCTCTATCTCTATCCATTGGACGAAATTGCTATGGTGATAATCAAGAAACTCATCAGTGTGACTATGGGACAATGCCTCTCCTTTGCTGCCCAAGGATCTAGCAGGGGACATCCCTGTGGACACCTGGTATCCCCTCTAGAGCCAAGTCTCTTGCCAACCCTAAAATAGCTCCCTTAGTGTAGATATCTTCTTCCCTGCTCCAATATCTGCCCTTCCTCCATCTCCACACTCTCAATCCCCCAAGCTCTCCCCAGACCTTCCCTTTTCCCTTCTCCTTCCCCCTATCCTCATCTCCTAACCTCAACCCCACCCCTACCCTCACCCCTGTGCTCCCAAATTTTGCCCGGCTATCTTGTTTGCTTCCAATTTCAAGGAAGATCTATATATGTTTTTCTTTGGATTCACCTTGCTATTTGGCTTCTATAGGCTTGTGAACTATAGGTTTAATGTCCTTTGTATATGGCTAGAGTCCACTAATGAGTGAGTACATACCATATTCCTTTTTTTATGGATCTGGGTTATCTCACTAAGGATAGTGTTTTTTATTTCTATCCATTTGCATGTAAAATTCAAGATGCCATTGTTTTTTCTACCACCGAGTAGTATTCTAATGTGTATATATTCCATACTTTCTTTATCCATTCTTCCATTGAGGGGCACCCAGGTTGTTTCCAGGTTCTTGCTCTTACAAATAATACTGCTATGAACATAGTTGAACAAATGTTTTTGTAGTATGATTGGGCATCTCTTGGGTATATTCCCAAGAGTAGTATTGCTGGATCCTGAGGTAGGTTGATTCCTGAGAAACCGCCACACTGATTTCCAAAGTGGTTGCACAAGTTTGCATTCCCACCAGCAATAGATGAGTGTTCCCCTTACTCCACATACTCTCTAACATAGGCTATCCTTGGTGTTTTTGATTTTAGCCATTCTGACAGGTGTAAGATGGTATCTCAAAGTTGTTTTGATTTGCATTTCCCTGATCGCTAAGGAAGTTGAACATGTCCTTAAGGATTTGTTGGCCATTTGAACTTCTTTGAATTGTCTGAATTCTGTCAATCACGATTTAAAAAAACACTGATTGGCCATTAACCAGGCAGGAAGTATGGGGGGGGTCAACCAGACAGGAAAGAGAAACAGGGCGATGAGACCAGGAGAATGCTGGGAAGGAGGAAGCCCATTCCTCCCCACTCCTGCCCAGACCACTGAAGAAGCAGGATGTGACCTGCCCCGCTGAAAAAGGTACTGAGCCATGTGGCTAACATAGATAACAATAATGGGTTAATGTAAGCTACAAGAGCTAATAAGAAGCCTGAGCTAATGGGCCAATCAGTTTATAATCTTCCTGAGACCTCTGTGTGATTTTCTTTGGGACCTAATGACTGTGGGACCTGGTGGAAGGACAGAAACCAACCAGGCCTTCATGCTACATTCTGTTGAGAATTTTCTGTTCAGATCATTACCCCATGTTTTAATTGGGTTATTTAGAATTTTAATGTCTAGTTTCTTGAATTCTTTATATATTTTGGAGATCAGACCTTTGTTTGATGTGGGGTTGGTGAAGATCTTCTCCCATTCAGTAGGATGCCTTTTTGTCTTAATGACTGTGTCCTTTGCTTTACAGAAGCTTCTCAGGATGTAGTCTCAATCCAGTATATATATGCCCCTAATATAAAATCACACACATATGTAAAAGAAATATTACTAGAACTCAAAGCACACATCAAACCCCACACACTAATAGTAGGAGATTTCAACACTCCTCTCTAGTAAAACTGAGAAGAAATATACCCCTCTTCCCTCCTTTAGGACTGGAACATGCCACAAGTATTCAAACTAGTCAAGGTTTTTGTTTTTTCTTACTTTCATCTCCCAACTCTGGCCAGATTCAGAAATCCTAAACCATGATGCAGATGCAAATGCAGGGATTGCAGCGAGGGAGTGATGATAAATTGTAGATGACAGAATTAGGATTTTGAGTGAAACTGACAGCTAGAAAAGATGAGCTAAAGTGACTGAGAGGAATTTCAACAGGAAGAATTCTGGGGGATGCATTATTATGGAGGAGGTAAGAAAAAGGTTAAAGAGCAGGCAGGATGGCGTTAAGCAGTTTGGAAGCAAAGAAATGAGGACCTGAACTCTTTTAATAGGAATGGATGTGAGTGACACAGAGCATTTAGAAGTTACATACCTTGACAAGTGAATGAATATGAGGATGAGGTAGAAAGAATCATATAGAAATTTGAATATTTTAAGCAGAATAACCCAGAAAGATGAAGACATTGACAGACACAGAGGTCAGCTGGAGGAAATGGTTTGGGAGCCAGGTGATATAAAATATAGTTATTTCTGATTTGGATATGCAGGTTGTTCGCATAGAGATAAAGCCACTTTCCTTCTAAAAATTGAGAATTCAAATTCTGTTTTAGTCTAGGTTCCTGATTTTTATAGTTTTACTGTTTCCAATACAAAATAAATTGTTTCATATGCATTTCCCCTACTTAATTGTGTTAGCTTGTCGAGGAATACCAATTATAGCTGAGAAAAACATAAAAATTGGGAAATTCTGGAACTTTTTACCAAATTGTCCTTTCATGTAACATTTATGCCTACTGCTTCTTTTCTTTTCTATTTCAGCTCATTTTAATTTATATATGATTTTTTTCACATACTTTACTCACTGTGGATTATTCTTACATTCCAAACTATCCATTGCTAACCTCCCTGAATAAGAGTACCTTTGGATTTTGAAATAAAAGTTTAAGTTTCCTGAGTGAGATAGCTAACTTTTGTTGGTTTTTTTACTATGTGATTATATGGGGGATATTATCTGAGTGTTCTAGGTACTCTTGTGACCTCTCTGGGCTTTATAGCATTAGAACTGTTTCTTTGAAGGTGTGTATGACTTTTCTGAGTCATAAAGGTAGGGAGGGTGTGATTTCAGACATGTTAGAATTTATGGTTGAATTCTGCAAACCCATTAACTTCCTGAATGTTGTCTGGTTGTGTTTCTCCCTGTTAATTACTATCTGTTGAAATAAGCCTCTCTAATAAGGATTTATCAATGTATTTGTGCACAAAAATATATTATTAACAGTCATCATATTTCTCTGTTAATTTTGTGGAATAATTTCAACTTTTTTTTCTCTAGAGAAAATGAGCTCTCAAGTCTCAGGTTCTTGATCTCAGCAACAGTGTTATGCGTGGATCTGTATCATGTGGTTAGATAATCTCATATCACTTGTATCTATATTGCAAAAGTGGATATTGTATCTCACAGTGCTTGTAGCTGGATAAGATTAGTGATTACTTTTTCCCTCCAATAGTACATTTGGTACCTCTAAACACTATGAAAACTTTTCTGTAGGGCTGAAACTTCTAACTGAACAAACTCAGTTTCCCCATGTTCAATGGCATAAGTGGTTCTTGCAGTTTGTAAACAATAGCATTAGCAATAGTCGATAATGTTCAGTCGAGCTTGTCTATTGGACCCTTTCAGCCAAGGGCTCAATATAACACATTCCAAATACTGGGGGATTTGCTTGATAGCATTTGATGGGCTGGTTGAGACATTATTACCCCTATGTGTTAACTCCACTTCAATTCCATATATGGAAGCTTCTATAGAGGTAGGTTTCCATATAACTGTTCAAAAGGTCCTTAGTATTAGTTTTCCTACCCAATATTCTCACTCTTCCTTGCTCACCATCTCCCCTTCTTGTCTAACATATGCCTTTCTCCCTTTCTAACACTGCATTATATTCCATCTGAAAGATTTTACATACTTCTACCTAACCTCTGTGGATATTCTGAATGAAACACACACGTAAAGTTTAAAAAGCTAACCTCTGGATATAAAAAAAAAACCATGCAATCTTTGTATTTCTGGAATTGGGTTACCTCACACAAGATGATTGTTTCTTTTTCTCATCTTTTTTATTGATTTTTATTGAGATCTACTTTTTTCTTCGCACCCCTCCATGCCTAACCCTCCCCCCTTAAACCCTCCCCCAAAGTCCCCATGCCCCCAATTTACTCAGGAGATCTTGTCTTTTTCTACTTTCCATGTATATTAGATGTATATAAGTCTCTCTTAGTGTCCTCATTGGTGTCTAACTTCTCTGAGATTGTGGTTTGTAGGCTGGTTTTCTTTGCTTTATGTTTAAAAACCACTTATGAGTGAGCACATATAATAATTGTCTTTCTGTGTTTGGGTTACCTCACTCAAAATAATGTTTTCTAGCTCCATCAGTTTTCCTGCAAAATTCAAGATGCCATTATTTTTTTCTGCTGTGTAGTACTCCATTGTTTAAATGTACTACAATTTCTTTATCCATTCTTTGATTGAGGGGCATTTAGGTTGTTTCCAGGTTCTGGCTATGACAAACAAAGCTGCTATGAACATAGTTGAGCACATGTCCTTGTGGCATGATTGAGCATCCTTTGGATATATACCCAAAAGTGGTATTACTGGGTCTTGAGGAAGGTTGTTTCCTAATTTTCTGAAAAATCACCACACTGACATCCAAAGGGGCTGTACAAGCTTGCATTCCCGCCAGCAATGCAGAAGTATTCCCATTTTCCCTGCAACCTCTCCAACATAAGTTGCAGTCAGTGTTTTTAATCTTGGCCATTCTTACAGGTGTAAGATGGAATCTCAGAGTTGTTTTGATTTGACTTTCTCTGATGACTAAGCATGTTGAGCATTTCCTTAAGTGTCTTTCAACCATTTTAGATTCCTCTGTTGAGAGTTCTCTGCTTAGGTCTGTGCTTCATTTTTTTTTTATTGAATTATGTGTTCTTTTGATGACTAATTTCTTGAGTTCTTTGTATATTTTGGAGATCGGATATCTTTTTGATGTGGGGTTAGTTAAGATATTTTCCCATTCTGTAGGCTGTCGTTTTGTCTTGTTGGATGTGTCCTTTGCTTTACAGAAGCTTTTCAGTTTCAGGAGGTCCCATTTATTAATTGTTTCTCTCAATGTCTGTGCTGCTGGGGTTATATTTAGGAAGTAGTCTCCTGTGCCAATGCGTTCAAGTGTACTTCCCACTTTCTCTTTTTGAGATTCAGTGTGGCTGGCTTTATGTTGATGTCTTTGACCCATTTGGACTTGAGTTTTGTTCATGGTGATAAACCTCAGAGTTCCCAGGCTTGGGTGCACCCAGAACCGCAGAGGATATGGCTCAGGCTTACTCCCTCAGAGGTCCCAGACTCACTCTCATACCTGCAGAGGTTCCAGGTTCCTGCCTATTCCCTATGAAGTCCCAGACCAATGCCTTGACCCACAGAGGTACTGGCTCAGGCCTACTCCCTCTGAGGTTTCAGACTCACTCCTGGCCCTTCAGGGATCTCTGGTTCCAACCTACTCCCTTGGAGGTCCCAGATTCACATCCAGACTGGCAGAGGTTCCAGGTTCCGGCTCAGCCCTAGTTCCTGGGAGGTCGTAGACTCATGCCCAGACCCACAGGGGTCCTGACTTAGGTCTAGTCCCTTGAACGTCCCAGATTCATGTCCGGACCCTCAGCGGTCTCTGGCTCTGCCAGTGTTAAGCGCATGTATGTTGCAATGGCAGGGACATGTCCACTGTCTGAAAGGTATAGTTTGGACTGTTCTTTTGGAAAGTCTGAGGACTTGAAAGGCAGCTCAGCAGTTAAGAATGTCTGTCACTGCCTCAGAAAACCTGAGCTGACTCCACCTATAGCTACAGGCAATCTGATACCCTCCTCAGACTTTTGCCAGCACTTACACACACATGTACAGATACACATAAACAAATAAACTCTTAGAAGTTACCTTATGGAAAGAAAAAAAGGAGTGTTTACACTGGAGGTTGATGATAAAAATAGGAGGTGGTGACTGTATTTCATTTCCGTTTTTCCCAAACTCTTGCTGCTCATTAGAGAAATATATGATAGTATCTTTTCTTTGCAAATCGCTCTGTGATTTCTTAAACTGACTCTTCACTAATTATTCATTTTTCAACTTAATCATTCAATTCTTAAAAATATTTCTGAGAATAAAAAAAGAAATTTTGAACATGAGATTATACCTATAATACTTATTTTTAATAAATGTTTTTCTTACAATTTAAGGTTACTGACAATATCTGCTAGACTACTTTTTAATTTTGTAAACTCTCAGGAGACAGAAGGCAGAAACTGACTTTCTGAATATTAGTTTTCTTTTATGTCCTCAGTAATAAACTCCACAATGTTTGTTTTTAAAACTAGCATCAGAATAAAGATCATGTATTTCTAAAGCTTAAAACAAAGTCCATTGGCCTGTCTGACATAAATCTCCTTCAATGAGGGTGCGTAATTTGAGCAAGTACTTGGCTGCAGGTAGCTCTATCACACTGCGGTAGCAATCAAGGAGAAAGAAAGTAGTAGTAGCCAGGAGTTAATGTCAAATTTTTGCTCAAAGACTGTGTTGAAAGGGTTACTTTTCACAGCTAGCACAAGTTTACTTATATTGCTTCAAGGCAAGGTTCCTCATCTCCTTCTACATTCTAAAAGTGCCAGAAGCCACATCACCTTGGCTGGTTTTGTGATGTTGCATTTTTATAATGTACCTTTTTTAGAAAGTAATCAGTTTTAATAGTATCAGAATATAAAAAGTACTCTTTAAATGTTAGCTAATACTTTTTAGTACTTATTATAAATTACTACCTAGGCTTTCAATTAACAATTTCCATTAAAATAAAATGGGAAATTATAAATCTATACGGAGATACAGAAATTAAAAAATGGACAGAGGAGGTGACATGCTAACGTAAATAATTAAGAAATGTGGGAGCATGTTCTTGCCCTCGTCTTTTGCTATTCTCCTCTAATTAAAAGACTGAACAACATTGGAATAGTCTTAATTTCTGATATTGCTACACTATCTCTTGTGATGACCTGTAAACTCTTTCAGCAAAGAAACAAATTGTATACTCCAAGTCAGAGGGTGTGGACTTTTCTATTGCATGAAGCTAAACTTACTTCTAACTGGATGTCTTAATTCTTTCAAAATTATTGCTACTTCTGGATCATTAAACAAATCTCCCTTATAGATCAATGTGAGTTCAAAATAACAGTTCTCTTTGCTTTTCTGTCTCTTGTGAGGTAAAATCACTACCAACACTAGTGAAGACATTCACTGGAATTTTGAATATTTTCTTTTATTTTTTAAATTTTATTTTATTTTAGAAAAAACAAAACAAACTATGTTTTTTTTTCATTTTATATACCAATTCCAGTTCCCACTCCTTCCCCTCCTTCCATCTCCTCCAACTACTCCCTACCCTACCCCCATCTACTCCTCAGAGAAGGTAAGGCATATTATTTTGGGGAATGTCCAAGGCACTCCCTACTATATCTATGCTAAACAAGGTATCCATACAAAGAGAATAGGTTCCTAAAAGCCAGTACATGCAATAGGGATAAATCCTGTTGCCACTGCAAGTGGCCCCTCAGTCTGCCCCAACCATACAACTACCACCCATATTCAGAGGGACTAGTTTGGACATACTGGTTCCTTCCCTGTCTGACTGCAGTTGTTGAGCTCCCATTATCTCAGGTAAACTATTTCATTTGGTGTCCCCATCATGGTCTTGGACTCCTTTGCTCATATTCTCACTCCTTCCACTCCTTAACTTGGCTTTGGGAGCTTAGCCTAATGCTCCTCTGCAGGTCTCTGCCTCTGTTTCCATCAGTTCCTGGATGAAGGCTCTATGGTGACATTTAAGATATTCATCAATCTGACCACAGGGCAAGGCCAATGTATTGCTGAGGGTCTTAGCTGGGGTCATCCTTGTGGATACCGGGGAATTTCTCTAGTTCCAGGTTTCTTGCTAGTTTCATAATAGACCCCTTCATCAAAATATCTCTTTCCTTGCTCTCATCTCTGTTCTTCCTCCATCTTGATTCTCCTGTTCCCTCTAGTTCTCCTCCCACCTCCCCTTCTCCCCTCCTCTTCCCCTTCCACAATCTCTTCTCTCCCATCCCATGCTCTGAATTTTGTCAGGTGATCTTCTCTAGTTTCCTTTTTCAGTTGAATCTATGTGTGTTTTTCTTAGGGTTCACGTTGTTACTTAGCTTCTCTAGGATCATGAACTATAGGCTCAATATTCTTTGCTTTACAACTAGTATCCACTTAAGAGTGATGGCATACCATGTTCATCTTTCTGTGTCTAGGTTTCCTCACTCAGGTGTTTTTTTTCTAGTTCCATCCATTTGCATGTATATTTCAACATGTCATTGCTTTTTACCGCTGAGTAGTACTCTAATGTGTAGACGTGCCACACTTTCTTTATCCATTCTTCCATTGAGGGGCATCTAGGTTGTTTCCAGGTTCTGGCTATTACAAATAATGCTGCGATGAACATAGATGAACAAATAAATGTCCTTGTAGTATGACTGAGCAACTTTTGGGTATATGGACAAGAGTGGCATTGCTGAGTTCTGAGGTTGGTTAATTCCCAATCTTATTAGGTGACAACCCTTGCCAAATTGTGTTCTGTATAAAATTTCAAAAGTAGAAAAAACAGAGATTATAAAGAGATGTCCTAGTTGCTTTTTCTATAACCAAACACCGCTGCCTACAGGGAGTAATCCAAACGGTACTCAAAGGAATGAAATCTGGCAGATGGATGTGTTCCACTTTGCATAATTTGGGAAATTGAAATATGTGCACCACACCATTGACACTTATTCAGGTTTTCAATGGGCAACTGTTGTGAGCTCAAAAAAGGATGATTCAGTAATCACACATTTATTAAAATTTGTGGTCATCATGGGTATACCTGCACAAATATAAAACAAATAATGGGCAGCATATGTCTCTAAGAAAATGAAACAGTTTTTTTGTTTATTATAATATAAAGCATATTACAGGCATACCAAACAAGCCTACCAGTCAGGCAGTTATAGAAAGATCAAATCAAACTATAAAGGCTGTGTTAAACAAAAAGAAATAGATAGAAAATACTCCCAGAAATAGATTGCATAGTGCTTTAGTAACCTTGAATTTTTTAATGCTAATGAAAAAGGAACTATGGCACCAGAGAGACACTGGATAATAAAAAAGACTTCTGAATTAAATCAGCTGGTGTATTCCAAGGATGTGCTGACCTCAGAATGGAAACCCGGAAATGTGCTTCATTGGGGAAGGGGTTTTGCTCTCTGATATATGGTTGGGGGTTGGTGGGAAAATTTGTAGGCTCAGGGATCTCCTTTGGAACAAAAAAAATGGAAAATGGATAGGATAATGGTTATATTAGTGTGAGCTTACTCACACTAATAATAATAGTGAGTAATAGAGTGAATACTTGTGAATTATTATTTATAGAAAATTTACATTGGTATAGATTATTATATATTGATACAAATTCAAATTATATTTGTTATATTGAATATGCTCCTATTTCTGCTTACACCTATGCAAAATTATTTTGTCATATTGTATGCATTCATGCTTCTACCTTTGTTTGAGACATTTTGTATATTGATACAATTTTAGAATATATTTATCATACAGTACTATACATTTCTACCTCTGATCAAGATACTTATACATTCATTACATTTTGAAATCATGTCCTCATTTGCTGCACAGTTGTTTAAAGATTGTCTAATATTCTAATATAAAGTCTTAGTCTTTGAACTATAAAGGTATTAAGTATTATAGATCATCCATGTTTTTCATATTCATAGTTAGACTAATCAGGTTCTTTAGATGCATAGAACTGTATTCCACATAGATAGGTAGTCTGCAACCACTTGAAAGAGCTGTAGAATATGGCATTTAAATAACTTATGGTTCTGATGATGTGAATTGCTCCTGCAAGCACCAATCTATTCTCAAGAAAATGTTGCGCACAGAAGACACTCCACTTGAAGCTTAATTTCTTTTATGCAAAACTGGCCTTTGGGCAAGAAACTGTCCATGCCTTGACCATTGACACAATACATGGTGTCCAGATAGGACAAGCAGGATACAAGGGAAAAAAAAGACTACTAAACCTTGCCGAGACCGTGGGGTAAGACAGTTTTGAAAATTTTCCTGCCTCTGAACATGGTCTGTCAGTTACTTTAGGCCTTATTCAAACTTGGTTGCTCCAACATTGCAAATGATACTTTGGATGATAGGCCAGATAGCCAGTTGTCTCTGTCATTTATTGCACATTTTAGAAGCTGCTTGATTGCACTTTCTGCCTACTCAAGTAATATTATCTCCCTTCTCAAGTCTTTGATGGGGTTGAAGACTAGATAGTTGCAATACTTTTCTCTCATAGCTTAGTGAAGTCATTTGTAATACAAGACTTAGACTACTTAGGATAGAATAATTATTGAAACATTTAGCATGTTATTTATGCTGTTTGTAATTCTAATTTTTATATTTGATATCTATTCTTATTGTTTATAGTTTTATATTGGGTTTGGACCTCTCTTATTTAGACAAAGGAGGGAGGTGCTGGAGAACCTCCTTGAACCAATGGCCTTTGAGATACTAGACCATGTTTGGCATGGCCTTGGGTACAAAAACTAGGTGTGTGCTCGTGCACTCACTTTCTCTCTCTCCTTTCTCTCTCTATCTCGCTCTCTCTCTCTCTCCCTCTCTCTCTTGCTCTCTGCCACTGTATTTGGTTCCTGTTCTCTATTTGTGCAAAGCACTAAATAACAAACTCTTAATTATACTCAATTCTGAGCTAGTGTGGGCCTATTTTATTCACGTTCCCCTACAGGAGATGGTTAGACAACAATATTTAGTTATAGGATATAAATTCAATTTATGGGATTTAAATTGCTTGTACCAAAATTCATATTGGTATATTTTAATTACTTGTTTTTAATTTAATAATATATTTTATTCTTCTCTTATAAGTAAATCTAGAAAATTTATAGTACTTTACCATGACAGAGAAAGAAATACAGAAGAGAATTGGGGTATGAACTTTAAATAAGAATAATCAAATAAAATCCTCTTGCAAGCTTTTCCCCCCAGCATTGTATCCTGAGCAGCCTACCACAAGTTTGACATGATTCAAGCTAGAATTTTCACAGATATATATTAAAGTATAACATTGGCACATTAAGGTGAATATCACAAAATATTTTGTCCTTGAAACATAACTCCTATCCTAATAACCAGCTGCTGGCCCTGGGATCAGGACATCCAGTGATCTCTGGTGACAAGCTGCTTTCCCTGGGATTGAGACATCCAGAAATCTCTGGTTTTTATGACAAAATTACATACCAGAGTGCTACAGGTACCTTGCTAAATGAAGCCAGAAGCTCATAGTTTCCAAATTTCTGCCCTAAAATATGTAGGTTAAATGGCAGCAAGAAACATCCTGTACAGAAAACAGACACAGAAAAAGCTAAAAGTAAATGAAATCCTAATGTTTGAACTTTGACCTTGCAGCTAGGTGCTCCACACTGTGCTTGAAGCCACTAAACTATCTTATTGGAAGGGTCACCTTGCTTAAAATTAACTGAAAATTTGCGCATCACCACAAAATAATTGATTCTTTCTTGAACTCTGGGAATTGGATAATAACAGGTTACAGTCATTTTAAAAAGTTATCTTTTAGTCACCTCTGGTGCACAGTGAAACTATGTCATAGAAAAGTGATGAGAAACACAGCTTTCAAAGTTACAGAGTTGGTTTGCTATAAAGTCCAAGTAAGTTTAGCCTACAAAGATACATGCCAATTCCATGCAGATTAAATAAAATAATATTTCTCCTAAAAATCTATGCCTGTATATTTTGTCCAAAATAACTGTTTTACTACTACTTTTCAGAGGAGAAAATGGACAAATGTAAAGGAAAGAAACATTGAATGGCTTTGTATCTAGACTACATAAAGAACTAAAAGCAAATCCTAAACATTAAAAAAAATCCCAATTAAAAATGGGGTATGAAACTAATGAGAGTGTTCTCAAATTATGAAACACAAATACCGTAGAACACTAGTAAAAATATACAACATCCTTCCCCATCAGGAAATAAAAACTAAAACCATTATGTTATTATATTTAATTTCACAATGGTCAAGATCAATAAAACAAATGACAGCTACTCTGGTGAGGATACAGAGAAAAAGGAACACTTTTCATTGCTTGTGGGAGTGCAACTTGGTAAATACAAATGGTAAATGCAAAAATACATGTGGAAACCAGTGTGATGAAAAATCTGAAAATCAATCTAAAATTCAATAAAGCTACAACACTCTTCAGAATGTACAAAAAGGATTCAATATTTTATAATTCTGTTTGACATCATGTTGCTCTATTCATAATATCCAGAAATTGAACCAGCAATGTTCATCTCCTGATGCATGTATAGTGAAAATATGGTCCATTTATACAGGTGGACTATTATTCAGTTGTTATGAAAATTTAAATTATGAAATTTGCAAGTAAGTTGATGGAGCTAGAACAATAATTGTGAGTAAAATAACAAAGATCCCAAAGTCAACTGTTGTATGATTTATCTTATATATAAATATTTGCTCTCAGGGTTTAGATAGGAATAGTTAATCTGAAGTAGACACAAACTCCATCCCCTAACCAAGAAACTAGTTGTAATTGATGTCTTCTGGGAAAGGAAAAATGAGTGTAATCTAGTGGAGTGTCTCTAGGTTCAACAACCACACACCAGGGCAAGTTCCATGCCCAGAGTAGTGACCACCACAGAACACACTCCACTTTTTTTTAATGTGCTTTTTAATTTTGTTTTGGTAACTTTTTGTCCTTGATGTTTCATTAGTCTTGATTTTTGTTCTTTGATATTTTGAATTTTATGAGGGAAGAAACAGTAAATGGATCTGTAAGGAGGTGGGGAAGAGCTGAGGAAATGGAAATAATATGATTAAAATACATTATTAAATTTTTAAAGAAAAAACAAATAACAAAGAAAATAAATTTATATCCATTTGAAATTGTTTCATAGAGAAAATTATCTGTTAAACAGAACTATAGATTGTGTTGATGTGTAAACTGAATAGTTCTCCGTATGCTTCCACTGCCCTTGCAGGTAAGTGCAGTTCTCACTCTGCTTCAAAGAAGCTTCCTCAGTTCAGAATAACACACTTGCCAAAAACCAGAGAGAACTGACTGTAAGGTGGTCAACTCTACTGGTACAGTCTACAGCACAGCCTTGCACACAAGGTCCAGAGGAAATCTTAGAATAGAGGGATTCAAAGGTTTTAAGAGTCAGAGGACCATGAAAAGACATCTCCTGTGAAATATCGCAATCTATAGGTGACATCAAAGTTCAACAGTTGCTTTGCTAAAATAAGAGCTAGAAAACTGGCATTAAATGAAAAATGACAATATGGATGGGGGAGTTCCATCAGGACTTCATGACCAGCAGGACTACAAGCAACTAACGGATGCTGGTAGAGGGAAATTCAGGCTTTTGCAGGATGAGCCTCTTCTTAGGTTTGGGCGCCATGCTTTAACAAAGATACCACTTACCAGGGTAGGGCTGTGAGGATTAGAAAAATGTTAAGTATGTATAACAGAGATAAGAAAAGATCACAGAGATTTAGGATAGTAATTGGAGGGTACCTCAGCTAATACTGAATGCTGAATTCACCCACTTTTATTTTCCATAATTTTTATACCCCAATAAAAAAGGGAAAGAAGACAAAAGACAGCTTCAACATGATACAAAGGACAACCAGAATATTAACTTGCTTCCATTCTTGAGACATCAAGTCATTAATTCCTGAGAAAAGCATTCTGTTGTTTAGGTAGTAGACCCACCCTGAACCAAGTATCCTGTAGGCAGCTACTCCATAGGTCAAACATCCTATTTCAAAAGAAGGAGCAGAAGTGTGCTTGAATTTCCAGACCTTTGGTCAGGAAGGAGTGGATGTACCTGTATGGGCTATTACACCAAGTAACTGTGCCATAGATCAGTTTTTGTAGCCATACTTGTTGTCAACAACTTTAAGCAAGCAAAAGCTCTTTGACATTCAGACAAGGTAGAAATAGGCTCACAATTGTGGGGCTCTACAAAAACCAGCCTTACACATATGAGCAATAAATAACTCCGTGAGCTAAGCTTGCACTTATAGGTGTGCATGCAATTATTATAATAAAAGAATAAGGAGTAACAATTTTGAGGAGTGGGAGGGACAGGAAACTGTGGGGAGGGAAATGAAGAGAGGAAATAATGTGAACACAGTACTTTTATATGAAATCTAATACTATAAATAAAAAAGACAAGTTTCATTGTTAGACATAACAATGTACATGTGTTAATCTGTCTCTCAGGAGACTGAGGCAAGAGAATTAAAACAAGCTCAAACCAGTCTGGTCCATAAAGTGAGTGCTAGGCCAGGCAGGGTTAAACAGAGATCTAAGTCCAAAAATACCAAACAGAACAAAACAAATTAAAATACCAACAAAATTTTCCTGGCATAACATTTTAGAAACTGTAAAATCATGAAAAATTCTATAGATCATGCAATAAGTAAACAAATTCAATTAATATTATTTTAATTTAATGGCATAATCTTTAATATGAGTATTATAATCAACATTTTTGAAACAAACCATAAACTATTAGATTTTCTGCAATATAATTTTCCCTCCATTATATATATTTTCTGTCATTTAGTGTCTTTGTCCATCCTCTTGCTCATCTTTCTCATATGTATTCTATTCAAAGCTATCTGGCAGTTTCATGAGCACTTTGTTCTCTTTATGGAAATTTGCAAAAATAATAATAGGTACAACAGTATTCATATATTTTATATGGCCTTTCACTTATGCCTATGGAGAAATTAAAAATAAACAGCGTTTTTTTTTCATAACAGGGTTATTTTCCCTTTGTAATTAATGAAACCACTTTCTGAATTTTCCAAGACATTTTACAGTAGAGAAGAGGTCCAAAGTCTTAGCTTTTGGTTCATCCTCCTCGATGTTTGTTTCAGCAACCACTGTTCACAGCAGGCTCCATAAATAGAATTTGAAGAGCCCTGATGCTACAACCCCTGTACATGCACAAAGCTAAATCTACTTGAAGTGTTGTTTCTTCATATCCTTTTCCCAGATGTTGTCCTGGTCCTCCTCTTCAAGCATTAGACCCTTTCATGGGCATACTGCCATGGCTTTACTGAATACTCTTAACTATCCCCATGTGCCATCCCACTGTGATACACTTTCCTCACAGTTTTGAAATGATGCTATGCTGAAGTTGTTTGTTTGTCCATTAGAGGCAGCAACCTTATATAATGGATTAATATCACCAACACCTATCAGAGTCTGATCAGAGCAGATACCCATTATCTTAAATGAGGAGTTCTTCACTTTTTTTGGTGAAGCGTCACTTCCTATTTGGTTTTTCTTGAGATTTTCTCTGTCTCTCTTTAATACAAAAGATTAAGCCATAAAATAAATTTAAAAATAGATAAACTCATGATAGAGTTGCATTGTATATAAATTTATATCAATTTAGTAAAACTTATGACTTAAAATTGCCCTTACTCTAGAGGTTTATGTTTCCTTGTTTATTTTGTTTGCTTGTTTTAATATGTAAATACTTCCTGATCTTAGTCTTGATGGGTGGATAAGGATATTCACCAAATCTTCTGTATCATATAATTGTCACTTTTTTTAATCAAAAGTGCCTCTCTCATGAATACCCTAGAGATTACAAAATCACCTTATACCTGTTGGATTAGTATCATAAAACACGTGGCATTTGGGTCTACTAAAATAGAATGAAATCTTTTAAAATGAATAATTGATACGGATAGCATTAATTGCAAGGTAGAATATCTATTATATAGGTGCCAAGGATGAAATTTATTGGCTATGTTAAGGATCAAGTACATTTTTTACTTCTTAACATAACAATATATTCACATTCAATCTCAACATTCCAATTTTTTTTCTTTTTTTTTTAATTCTCCTGTTCTCATTGATCAACATTCCAATTTTAAGTGGATAAAATAAAATATAGTAACAAGTAAACTTTTGTACTTTGAACACTCTTATGTATTCAACTTTATCATCTCTTCATCTGTGTACTCTGTCTCTTGTATCTTCAGTATTTCTCTACTTTATAGATATATAGTACATTTGTCCTCCATCCTTACTGATAAGTCTCTCCACTGAGCACTCTTCAATCCTATTATGTCTTTAAGCATCATACTTATCTGCTTGAATAAAAATTCCTTTTTGTTGTTTTGAACGTGATTTTAGCAACACGACCAATAAGGTTTACTTGTCAACCCATCTCAGAACAATCCTGCAAAAGGACATTTTTAATAGTGAGTCCCATCTTCTCATTATGGATAATTGCCTGTGGGGTCAGTAGCTCTATACATCACCACAAGGGCTTAGTGGGGCTCACTACTTTGGAAAGAAACTGAAAGTCATTAAAACTGAAAGAATTAGGAGGTTGTTAACATGTTGCCAGTGTCCCTAACTGTGTTCAGGGATTAGTGAAAGATTCAATACATAGGACAGAGTGTCTATTTGACCTTTCCTCTACTTGTCTTATTTTATTTAGTCTTTAAATTCTTTTCTGTTTTGCTTTGTTTTATTTTTTCTTTACTTAGTTTTTTTTTTTTTTTTTTTAGGATTTCTCAGTAGCTAAGGAGCCAGTCCAAGAACTTGCTCTATAGACCAGGCAGGCTTTGAACTCACAGAGGTCTGCCTGCCTCTGTCCCTAAGTGCTGGGATTAAAGGTGTGTGCCACCACTGCCCAACTATTCTTTAATTTCTTAAATATAACATACTCAGACCTCTTCTTCTTTATAATTTATTAAATAATTAAAATTAATCTAGCCCAATAGTTATACTTGAAATATTAAATTATAATTTTGACTTATCTATTTTCTGAGCTCTAGACCTATATAATATATAATCTTATTCACATCTCTATTTGAATATTTATGAAATATGAAAATTTATTATCTAGCACACAATTTTTCTTCTAAACAATATGCGTATGAGAAATAAAGGATATTTTCATGCACAAGACTTGTACATGAATGCTCAAGACATACTAGTTATATTATTCCCAAACTGAAAGTTGCCTTAGTAGTGACAGATACAAAAAAGTATTCCTATAGAACAGCAAATGAATGAATGAACACTGACAATTGCTCTAAAAACTGAAGATGAAAGGAAATACTAAACATGAGAACAATTTTTTTCATCACTTTTTAAAGATTTATTTACTCCTTATGTATACAGTGTTCTTCCTGCATATATGCCTACATGCCAGAAGAGGATGCCAGATCCCTTTATAAATGGTTGTGAGCCATCATGTTGTTGCTGGGAATTGAACTCAGAACCTCTGGAAGGGCAGCCGGTGCTCTTAACCACTGAGCCATTTCTCTAGCCCATGAGAACAAATTTTAAGGGGAACAAAAACTATATGTAAAATTTAGAGTAACTGATGGTTACAACATTCTATGTTTACTAAAAATAATTAAATGCTGACCTTAAAAAATGAGTGTTTTTTTAGTTGTCTCTATCTGGCGCAAAGAGAAGTTTTCTTGATGGGGAATGAATGCTACATTTTTCTCTTGGTTTACAAAATAATGTTTAATATTGTTGGTAAATAATGCTGGGTTCATAATTAGTGGTTAGAGGTTAAGGAGAACCTACTTCACTAGCACTGAGTTATCTAGGTTTTCATTTACAGGTACAATTTCCCTCTTGTTGATTTAGTCTTAAAGCCAATTAGAGAGCTGTCAGCTGCCACCAACACTACTGCACATTTAGGGTTTCCATGCCATACTGGTCATTGATGTGAGTTACTTGTGTCATAGCTGGGTAGGTCTGGTAGGTCTGGTGGTTGCCTCCTTCCTTTGGAAACTTGCGTAAACATGAACTGAACAAGAACAATACCAATGGACATACCAAAGTGGATAAGGTAAATCTACTAGTCCTCAACCATAGACATAGAAGTGCAGGCAACTGAGGAAAGCTGGGAAAAGGAGAGGAGGTCTTCCCAGGGCAGAGGGCAATAATTGGGTATCCACTGCCTCACAGTGATTTTAATACCAGTCATGCTTTGCTGTTGATTTAGAACCAACTTCTGATCTTCTGGCTCAGGATTTACCGTCTGCTTTCAAGAATTATTTCTGTTTCACAGTTATGCAGTCAAAAAACCCTGGAATAAGTTTTTACTCCTCTCTTTTCAGTTACAAATATAATCTGCCACCACAGTTTCCACAGTACCTTCCATTAATCTCCACCTATAATCTGACAAGCCACCAGTATATCTTGCACTAACTTAACCTTTGCCCTCCAGTCAAGCTCTGTGAATTTAACCTTGTCAGTTTATGATGTATATTCAATACAACAAATTATTGTACTTCATTGCTCAAAAACTCTAGCACATTTTCCACTTAACATAAAAGTCAACCATGCCACTATGGCAGGGTTTTCAGATAAATGTGAGAAATCAAGTTGAAAATTTGAAGAGGATAACAAATATTTCAAGTATATATGACCTCTATAAGTAGATGACATATATATATATACATATATGCCATATATTTTATGTGTATAATTATATATATACCATATAATAATATAGTATATATTAATGAAAGAATTATAAAAGAAGCTAGAGGCTATTGCCTTGAGTGAAAGTGGAGATTATGTGTGTGTACCTAGAAGAGTTTAAGAGGGAAGAAGGGAAAATTATGTAATTATATCAAAATTTCAAAAATTAAAGAAATACCTGAAGTTTACTTGTATTGGAAAGATTTACTGACTATTAAAAAAAAGTTCAGTGGAGCATTCTCCACATTTGTTTGCTAAATATATCACCTTACTCAGAAAAGTGTCCCAGGATCTTGCTCTTCACAGTGGCATTCCTCCTCTGTTCTACAAGCAGACTAAGCACAAGTTGTATGTAAGACAAGACTAAGTACAAGTTTTATGTAAGACAAGACTAAGTACAAGTTTTAAGTAAGTTCTTTCTTCTACTTGGGAAAAGTGTCCTCCAAATATCTGCATGGTTTGTGTACCATTCCCTGCATTTGTATTCTGGCAACATGACCAATATTAATGGAATCACTTTCTGATCAACTATTATCAAACCACTTCGATGTTCATTCTTAGTCTTCTCACCAGTTTTTAGCTTATACTTTTATAACCTATTGCAAGTGGACATAGAGTAAATTTTCATTGTCTATGTTTAATCATAAAATAAAGGCAGGAAATTCACTTCATATAATCTGCACCATGAGATTGGTAGATTTACATGATGAATAATGTCAGTTTCAACCATACATCAATCTACTCGTTTATTTACCCATATGACATATTTTCTCCTCTCTTTTGGTATACGTTTCAAATCACATGCAATGGAACTGTCAACTGTTTAGTGTATTTTGGGAAAGGAAGTGGAAAAAGAAAAGTGGTAGTATCATGAAGCTAACAGAGACAAATTGTCAGACAGAAATAGATGTCTATCTGTAGACTAATAATAGGACAATGAGTTTGGTGGTATCTTGGTTGCTGCATTCTTGATGTTTGCTTGAGTGACAAGCCCACCCACAAAACTAGAGTTCAGGGAAGAGGTCAAGTAAAGAAAGAGTATTTGGGACTCATCTGCCTAGGGGTGATAGTTAATGCTGACATATCCTGAGTTCCTGTCAGCAGCTGTTCCTACACAAACAGCAACTCTCCATTAACATTTAAACTGACTGTCAAGTCCATAATTTTGTCCTCTTTTCTCCATCAATTACTCTCCCCTTTTGGGATGTTGAGGTTTTTCTTGTCCACTGGCAATTTACCAGGGTTTATGCAGTTCTTTCATATATTTCCATTGTTTTAATGTTTTCACTTTATTGGTTTCTTTTTCTCCATATCATTTTTCCTTTTATTTAATCATTTACCTACTAAACACATTATTTTATTCAAGTCATTGTACTGAAATTCAGTTCTTCAAAGTCATCAATGACTAATTCACTTCTAATTTATCCATTCTTTGTCATCTAGGATTTTTCAGTAGTCTCTGAGTCCATTAACAACTAGTTTTCATTCATATTCTTCTTGCTTGATTTTGTTCATTACTGAAGAACTGCTTATTTTGTTTTTTTTACTACTACTTCTATATCCTTGTTTATTTACTAAGCAGTAAATATTTTTTTAGTTTTATCCTCACATTTGAATTGTTCCCTAAATTCTTTTTATTTTGCTGTTAATGAGTTTTTAAACTTTGGATGCTTTATAAAATATTATAACTTTAGAGTCATAACTTTAATTTCTTAATATAAAAACTACTCTTTTTATATTACACTGCTAGGCCTTGTGATGAGCCACTATTTGTTGATTATGTATGTTCATTTAATTATATGGAAAAAGATGTAAACCAAACTGTTTAAACCATAATTCTTACATGTCTTCCCAAATAGATTTTTATATCACTTAGAACAATGAGCTTTGACTAATACTTCTTTTAAAAGATGATTTAAATATTTGATAATTAGAACTGTAGAAATGGTTTAGTGGTTAAGAACACTGGTTGCTCTGCTGGAGGACGCAAGTTAGATTAGCAGCATCCATGTTGGGTGACTCACAATGCCTGCAACTCTAGTTCCAAAGTATCCAGTACTCTCATCTGGCCTCCATGGGCATCTACATTCACAGTGAATGTACTCATAGACACATATATATACACATAAATAAATAAAGCAACAAATTTTGGAAAAATATTTAATAACTAAACATATTGTTTTAGACAGAAAGAAAATGATTTCTTTACACATTTCTATAAATTAAAGAGTGCACATAAGTATTTTCCTATTTTATTGATCAACCTATTCATACTAGCTTGAAGTATCAGTGGTACTTGAGGAAAGTATGATGGTAAAATTTGTAGGCATATGTACATTTATAACCACACTTAAATTCTCTTCTTGATGGTAGAAATACTATCAAAATTTTAAAAACTTACATCCTTTGCTTTCTTCTCATTCTATCTAAATTCAGAGAGATTGATTAGCATGTCACTACTTTGAGAGAGCTATGATTGTGATTCCTGGACAAAACTAATCTTTCTCATTTCTGATTATCTAAGTCTAATAAGGATCTCATTTCTGATGGGTCGAAGTGTAATATCCTGTTGAGTGGGTATCAGAACTCTCACGCAGTAGAATTTTTTCAAAACTGACATTCTTCATTTCAGGGAAAACAGTCAGAGATTGAGCTTGCTCAACAAATTTAGGATCTGACAGAAGTTATGCATGATAAAGTACTTTACTTACATAACAACATTATAAAAGAATGATAAAGATACTGGAAAGCATATATGTATATACAAGATAATTTTATCAATATATTCTTATCTTTATTTTAGGAAAGACAAAATCAAATACAAATATGTAGTTTGTAGCCATAAATCTTGGGCACTTGAAACAGTACAATGAAAATATAATAGAGAAGTCTACTTTTTAAAGGACCAAAATTTAAAAAAAAATGGAAAGTTAGAAGAAATGTAAGCTTTTCAACAGAAAAATCAACAGATACAGAATATCTGCCATTCTCATTGTAGGGGTAAGATTGCTACCAAAGCATTTATTCACCACAACGAGTGAGAAAACAGCGTATAAATGAAAGAAGGTTGACAAAATATTTTAGAATAGTATCAACTTTGGTGGTCGAATGTGAATGGCCTCCATTGGCTCCTATGTTTTAATAGGTGTTCCCCAGTTGGTGGAACGGTTTAGGAAGGTTTATGAAGTATGGTCTGTTTGGAGGAAGTGAGTCAATGGGGACAAGGTTTGAGGTTTCAAAAGCCTAACATCTTCCCAATTAGTTTTCTCTCTTCCTACTTGGGGACTAATATGTAAGCTCTTATTTGATGCTCCATTAACCTACGTTTGTTTCTACACTCTGCCATCAAAAATGATAAACCTCTGAAACTGAAAGGTCACTTTCTTCTGTATATCTCCTTGGCCATGAAGTTTTTGTCTCAGTAATAGAAACCTTAGTTAAAACAATAATGTAGCAGAAATTCTATCTGGTCTTAATAATAAAACCTCAGAGTCAGACATTTGGGGTGAAAGCTGAAAGATCAGAGAAGTAGAGCAGCCAGTGACTAGTTCTTACTTCTATATAATACTCAGACTGATTAGGGCATCCTGCTTCTATAAATCGTAACTGAATGCCATCACTATGAAACATCAAACTGAATTCTGAGCTCCTATCTCCTCCCACTTTATATGTCTCTCTCTGCCTAGGCATACCCTTTCCCATCTCTACCTCCCTAGTGCTGGGATTAAAGTTATGAGCCACCACCTCTTGACTCTGTTTCTCTTTTAGACTGATTTAATCTTGTGTATCCCATGGTGCTTTGGAATTCACAGAGACCTGTGTACCTCTATCTCCCAAGTTCTGGGATTAAAGGTGTATGCCACCATGTCCTGGCCTCTAAGACTAACTAGTGTGACTAACTCAGCTGCAATCTGATCTCAAGCAAGCTTTATTTGTTAAAGCACAAGCCACATTTTCCCTTTTTCCTAAAATAAAAAAGGTTATAACTAATATAAAAAACTGTACACAGTAACTACAATGACTTTATACAATATATTCAGGCACTATGTACATTACCAATGTTTAGTCCATTTGCATTTGACAAATTCAGAGAAAATACTCCATTCTCTATCCATATTGGTGAGTCCAATGTGTTGTACCTAATTAACATTTTATTCTAACCTGCAATACCAACCCAAAATTATCTTTTTATACCTTTCAACCTTATATAATTTAGATTAGTTTAGTGAATTTCTTCTCTGGGTCTGGTAAGCAAGATGAAATATAACTATCTAGTCCTCAACTCCCTCATCACCTCCAGAAGAAAATAGTATTAACTGAATAAACAGCTAGTACAAATAAGTCACTACCAAAAAATGTGAGAAATGACAGAAACAGCTAGCTGCCTGGACAGTCATCCAAAGTTCCCCTGTAACATTGGGGCATCCATATTCAGTTTACAGGCCTAGAATATTCAACAAACTTTCTTATGAGTCAGGAGTTTTGAAGTACTGTTCTTCCTTGTCTTGGCACAATTTGGCAGTTACTCTCTTTTGTCTCCTGCTTGTCCAATCTGTACAGCAGGCTGTCATTGTTTGAGGAAAGAGCACTTTCTTGCCAGGTGGTGGTTTGCGTTTGCCACAAAGAAATTAAACTCTATGTGGAGTTTTTTGATGTTCATAATCTTCTCTGAAGCAGACATGTCCCACTGTCATAAAAATAAACATATGATATTAAAACATCTTAAATGACATATTCTACAGATCTCTGAAGTGTTTGAAAACTACCTGTCTACCTAAAAATATGTTAGTTTGATCTTGAAACCATATTTAACATGACTACAAGTTTGATTGTAACAGTTGACTGACAAATAACCTGAATTTCCTTATTATCCTAAGTAGTTGGTAATAATAACTTTCAAGTATTAAAAATATACATTACATTGTTAACGAGTTGCATAGGGACAATACCTTAACAAGATTAGAAATGTGTGTACTGTATGTTCTAAAATAATATTAAATTTTTATCAATATACAAAAATCCATATCAATGTAAAATAATTAAAACTAGTAGTTGCTTCTTTGGTTTAAAAGTAGATTCAATAATGTACCTTTTTATTCTATTTCTATGTCTCACCTTTATCTTCTCTGAGTAGACTCAGTAATCTAACCTTATATCTTATATCTATATCCCCTTTTTCTCTTGTCAAAACAAGAACCCTGGACCTAAACTCCTTTTAGATCTTTTTCCTTGACCATTAACAATCAGAACTTGTAACCAAACACCCTAAATGATGAAAACTATCCATAACCCAATGAACAACTAAACTATCCACCCCACCTCTTGGGAATGTGGGCATTATGTTCTTAAAATTGCTTCATGCTGTCTGTGGTGATAGCGTCTTTAGGAGATCCTGAAAAGAAAAATTTGGCTTAATTGCCAAGTCTTCAGAGAGGTAGCTGTATCTTTTGCTATCCAGTCTCTGCATAATGGGAAAGTTCAGGATTTATCTCAAGTACTGTCTAGAATAGTCGGTGAGGCTGGACCACGTCAGCTAGCCATCACAAAATTGTTTCTATCAGTTTGTAGTCCAAAGCCAATATTTAGGTGATGTTCGTTAACTTAGTGGCATTATCAGAGTCTAGGTGGAATCATCATATTTTCGGAGACATCAGAGATTGCTCTAGATCAGGTTATTCTTTTTCTTCGTAATTTTTCCAAGCATTTCCCCCTTTTTCTTTTGGATGCTTATTTGTCAACTCGTATTTAGAGTCTTCAAGATAGCTGTTTTTATTTTTCTGTAAAGGCATTTAACAAAATTCTTCCCCAACCCCAACTTTGGGAAGTTTCCCCTTAGGCCAGTTGTATCTGATCAAGTGGACAGTATTTTTTAATTTTATGAGTTAATTTAGATTGAATGGTGATGGTCTTTGATAAACTATCACCTCTAGTAATCAAGAGGTCTCTCTTTTCAGATCTAATCTTTGTATTATTTATTTTGTGATTTCTCCTGAATTTTTCCCTCTATGCTATAGCTATTCTATCAACAAGAACAATATGGTTTCTTACAATTAAAGAATTAGGTTCTTTAATTGTTCTGGGAAGGAGTTTCCTCTGTGATGACAGGAAACAACTGAACCAAATTTGATATGAGAGCCTTCGAGAGCCCCTAAGATGTTTACAGATGACAAAGGGTTACCTTGACTGTCCCTTGTTGATCTACATTCATTGTAGAATGCCTGTATTTACAACACCTTTTTCATACCAGAAGGCAGTGGCGTTTTGTTTGGATTATGCTTAGGAAAAATGTTTTGTATAGGAATGTCCTGCTTGCAATACCTTTTTAGTTAGCCTTGTTTACTGTAATTTAAACTTTTGACATTTTAATTTTTCTTCAAACCTTTGGAAATCACCTCTCATACCCAAGCATCATCACTGTAATGAGACTCAATATCAATTTTATCTTGGATCTATTCTTCCAAGGATACCAATCTTGCCTTTAAGGACTTAATTATGCTTTTTCATTGTGAATTAACAGTTTTCAAAAGCCAGAGATTCAATTATTATTTGTCTAGATTCTTTATTTGATAATATTCTATTTGCTGAGGAAGTCAGTCTTTATAAGAAATCAGTGAAGGTTTCTTTGGACCCTGTATGACTTTAGTAAATGACTCGATTTTCCTTCCTAAATCTTCACTTCTATCCCAAGTATTCAAAGCTGCTTCATGTCATAAAGTCAGGGTGTGGCCATCATATAGAGATTGCCTTTCAATGTTATCATAATCTCTCTCTCCAAGAAGTTGTTCTTGGGGGGGTTCCATACCTCTAACCCTATTTTATTGTTCAACAGTCTTAACCTCATCTTTCCACCAGGTCCTAAACAGTAATCAAGGACAAGGCTCCAAGACTGCTGTAATCAAGTTCCTCCAGGCTTAAGCCATAATTCTATGTCAAGTTGACCACGAGTTTACCATTTGCTTCCAAAGGGTGAATGCATCACATATGAGACTATCACTCCTTGAATCTCTTTAAATCTAACATTTGCATAGGATTCCAGCAAATGCTTAAACAGCTTTGGAGATATCTGTCATTAAGAAGTTTCTATAAGGTGACTAGATATATTAAAGTTGGTTATTTGAAAATTTTGTATTGTACCTCTCTAACCTTATATGGCAATGCTGAAATTGGTTCTCCTTTAAAATCCTCTGTCTGGATTTGACAATCTCTATGAACCATTTAATACGTATTTTAAGGCCTGTATCTTGGTATTCATATCAACCAATTTTTTTTAGAGATAAGCCAGAAATTATCAAAATAATAATAAATATATCAATCCCAGTTAAGTTGATTAACCCCTTCATTTAATTGTTCCAATTTTAAATCATGTATTTTGTATTCACATCAAGACCTAACTCTCTCTATCATAACTGTGTTTCCATTTTTTAAATGTGGGATAAAACTCTTTTAACTAATTTCTCCTTTAGGAATTCTCAATTGTCTCACCAAACCTGCCAATGATGACGATGAAGATGTGAGATTGACTGTTGCAGCATAAAACATTAGAAACCTAAGCAGGTGTCAAGGTAGCAACCCGAGAAGGGGGTCCGGGGAAACCCACAACCCACAAGGAGAAAAGAAAGGAAAACCTGGCCTGCAGGGTGGTGACTCCCACTGAGTAGAACTCCAGCTTATGCTGGTGACTGCAAAGCCATAGGCAAGTACTTTTTGGTGAATTTGTGCCCCATAGTTAGATGACAGATGTAGCATGAATTCTAATTGGTCTTAACAATAAAATCCTGGAGTCAGATATTGGTGTGTGAAAGTTTAAAATCAGAGAGGCAGAGCAGCAGCCATTAGTTCTGACCTGTATGAAATATTCAGACTGATTAGAGGATCCTGTCTCTACAAGTTTTCATACTGAATGCCATCGCTACGAAGCCTCAATCTGAATCCTGAGTGCCTGTCTCCTCCTGTATTATATTACTTTCTGTACCCAGCAATATTATTTCCCATTTCTATCTATCTAGTGTAGAGATTAATGATGTGAGCCAACACCACTTGGCTCTGTATCTCTTTTAGGATGATTGAATCTCATATATCCCAGGGTGGCCTTGAACTCACACAGATCCATCTGCCTCATCTCTTCTGGAATTAGAGGTGTGTGCCATCTCTGTTTGACCTCTATGGCTAACCAGTGTGGCTAACTCTGCTGCACTCTGATCTTTAGGAAAGCTTTATTTGTTAAAACACAAACAAAATATCACAACACAGTAGTACTGTGAGCAATTGGATGTATGGAGACTCGTCACAAGTGGCTACAGTGGGAAACAGTATTACAAATGAGACATAGAACCTTCTGATAATTATTTTGGCAAAATTATGGCTGTTTTTACCTTTATTCATAAAAATTTTCCAAGAGCTAAATTGAAAATCAGTAGATTAATTTCCTTGGCAGAGATTTCAAGACAGGCTAATATTGACTTTGTTGCATGGTTATTAGTAGTCATTTTTACACATGACTACAATGAAAAAGAACAATCAGGTCAAACATAAACACAAAATATACATTTTGAAGTAAAAATAAAGGAACTTCCTAAATCTACTTTGAATTGTTATTTTATGTCTTACGGCGCTTCTCTGTAGGATGTCAGGCTTTAGTTTAGAGGAAACTGTTACACAATAGGGACTGATTCAAGATGGAATAATGAGAGAAATGCCCTCAGGGAAAGTATCCAGCTAAATTCAAACTTATAAAAAGAAAATGCAAGAGAAATTTTCTGTACATAAAAATCAACCACAGAATAAAAATTATGAAAATGTGATTCAGGAAGCCATGCTCCATCCCAATCAAACAGGTGAATGTAGTAGTGTTATCCACATGATTTTCACTTTAGAATCATGAGCGATACATGAGTACGGGTTATAGAATCATCTATGTGGGTAAGGAGAACCACGGAGGCCAGGTGTATGGCAGGGGAGCTCCATGGAGACTATGAAATCTCATTGCATGAAGCTATAAAAATGATGCTTGTGTTGTTTGGAGACTTGAACTGATTTGGAACATTAGTTGAAGATGTCTTACATTTATTTAAGCTATGGAGTATTTGTTTAATGATGCAAAGATATGTTGCATTCTTTTATGATGCATTTGTTTACCTCTGTGAGCTGTGTTATTCTGCCTGTCTAAAGTACCTGATTGGTCTAATAAAGAGCTGGATGGCCGAAAACTACGCAGGGGAAAGGATGGACAGGGCTGGCAGGCAGAAAGAAAAATAGGAAGAGACATCTGCAAAAGAAGACTGAGGAGCAAGAAAAAGGAGAAGAAGAAGACATCAGGGGCCAGCCACACAGCTACACAGCAAGCAAGGGGTAAGAAGTAAAGAAAGGCATATAGAACAGAGAAACATAAAAACCCAGAGGCAAAAGATAGACATGATAATTTATATTAAAAAAAGCTGACTAGAAATAACTCAAGCTGAGGCCAGGGCATTCATAAGAAAGGATAAGCATCCATGTATTAATTCAGGAGCTGGGTGAAGGGCCTTCAAATTATTAAAGAATCAAAGAATTAAAAAAAAAGACAACACCATCCAACATGTTGGGGATCTCAGAGATAGTGGAGATGGCAGATACCAAGGACACATTGAATTCCAAGTGCAACAAAAATGATGCACAAATGAACTCACAGAAACTGGGGCAGCATGTGCAGGGCTTGCACAGGTTCAAGAGAGAGGAGGCCATGCCTCTGAGATGGGACATGGACACAAAGCCCCATTCCTAACCCAGAAACTAGCATCAGTTGAAAACTGATTGCAAAGAAAAGTTAGCTTTCTTCAAGTTGGCACTAGGTATACAAATCACACTTCAGGGCGGTCCCATGTCCAGCAATAGATTGTAAACATAAAACAAACTCACGGTAACTGTCAGAGATATTTTGTCAGAGCACGTTGTACTTTTCTTGCATTTCGCTTATCTATTATAATTCCCAATTTTGTCGGAGTTTTGCCTTCATATATGTGAGAGTGTGCGTGAGTGTGTGTATGTGTGCTTGTGCATGTATGTGTATATGTGCTTATCTCTACAAGTGCATGTGCTTTTCATGATTTTTGTTTTTTTCTTTTTGCTTCATTTTATTATGTTTTTTTGGCTTTTTGTTTTTGTCTGTTTTCTAGAGAGAATGAAGACAAAGAATTGAATGACTGTGGAGGTTTGGAGGATCTGGGAACACATGTGGGAGGTGAGACTGTGATCAGAATGTACAGTATGAAAAAATGGTTTCCAATTACAAAGAAGACTAAGAATTATCTAGACACATTTATCTGTTTTATCAAATATAGAAATGTAAATTAAAGCAATTTTGAGATTTCATCTTACCTTATTTAGAATGGTTTTGTTCAAGAAAATAAATGTGGACAAATACTGGTGACATTGTGGAGCAAGGAGACCTGAATTCCTGTTGGTGGAAATGCAAATAGGTGTAATCACTCTGGAAATTGGTATGGAGACTCCCAAAAAAATTAAAAGTAATTCTACCATAAGATCCAATGATACCACTTCTTGGTACAAAAGGACTCTATATCCTACAAATACTCACTTGCTCAGCACTATTCATAGCTGTGCTATTTGCGATAGCAAGGAATTAGAAACAATGTAAATTTCTTTCAACAGATGAGTAGATGATGACTATGTAGAACATATACAGAATGGAGCCATTCAAATGTAAAGAAAAATGAAACTCAAAATTGTGCGTAAATGGATGGACCTGGAAGAAACAAATATTAAAATGTTACAACATGCGGCTATGCTTGCCCTTCAAATTTCCCAAATCATTGTTACACAATGACAGGTAAAATGGAAGTGGATGAAAAAATAATGTTTGTTAGTCCTTTATGAATACAGACAAGGATCCCGAAACGTGTGTGTGTGTGTGTGTGTGTGTGTGTGTGTGTGTGCATATATGAACATGTGTTTGTACAGGTGCATGTATATGTGTATGTATTGGGTTTAGAAATTAAAGCTAGGGGCTAAAGTAACAGGAACTAAAATTAAGAAAGTAGTGAGATTCTTCCCCAAAAAGTAAGTTTTGATTTTGTGAATTTCCTAAACTGCTTTGAAAGTTCTACTTTATGCCAAATTTTTAATCAAAAACTCTGAAATTGTAGAGCCAGTATGTTTTTCTTATTATGAACATGCATAGATTTTCTTAGATTTTAATACCTTGCAATCTAGATATAAATTAAATTTTAACGTTTTATTACATTTAAATTCATAGCATCTTTATTTCTTCAGGTAGTATTTTTCATAATTAATGGGACATTGAATTTGATAATGAGTAGAGGTAGTAGGTGGGTTGATCTGAACATCACAAGCTCATTTATGGGAGCTGAGGGTCTTCCACTGGCAGCAACGTACTCTCCCTACCTAGAAGAGGGATAGAATGTTTCAGGGAGAAGGAGAGCTCCAACAGTTTTTGCAATGTGTCATGTTAGTGTCATAGGAGTCAGCATTGGTCTATTTATTTCATTCCATGATTCTATCATTCTTCTAGGTAATGAGAATGCACCACTTGCTCAGCCTCATTTCTGTTGCATATATTCTGATCTGATGTTCTTAACTTTTTCAATTATATGATTCTTAAGTGCAACACCCAAGTTCCTTGTGTGCAGTTTTACAGGATAAAGATGATGTCATGGAGAAACAAGAGTTAGAAGAGCTTATTTATACAAACAGCATGTGCAGAAGTCTATGAAGTCCTTATGATGCTTTAGATAACATTTTATGCTGGATCCAGAATATTTTAAAATGATTATCTTTTAAATTGGCATGATCTTTGAAACCTTCTGAAAGCAAAATAAATATTTTGGTTAAGGACATCTGAGTTTTAAAGTTGTCTTCAATCTAAAACAAATCTCTGGTTTATTAAACTGAGTGCTGATAGTATCTAAATTTGGAAGCAAACACTGTGGACTATGTGTTTCTAGCTACATTCTCAGATTTTGTTTTGTCTCTTTAATAAGACATAGTTTTCCATGCAGTAGCATATGGTTTCAATATTTGAGCATTTTCAGCTTTTCCCCCCATATGTTTGTTGTAATCAACTAACCACATATGGCCAAACCCTACCATTACTCTAGCATAGAGAATTCTTACTGAGGTCAGAGAAAGCAAACACATTTCATACAATAACCCACCTTCCCAAA
>PVIU01012815.1:46849-58440 GCA_004026605.1 Ondatra zibethicus | reverse complement strand
TGTAAATGGCAAACACAGTAAAAATTAATTAAGGAAAGACTTATCAAATTACAGAGTTCATGACTGTGGTATTTGGTGTAAGTAAATTCTGAGATAGAGAAAGGAGAGATAGGGGAGGTTAACTTTTTTTCTTCAGATGCTGAAGTCCAGAGGGACCTGTGGATTTTCTCCAGAGCATGAACACACCACACACACAAACACACAAACATACATGCACATATACACACACCACACAAACACAACACATACACACACATATACATACACACATATACACCAACATACACACATAGACACACACATCCACAATACATCCACACACATATACACACATACATATGGACACACACACACACACACACACACACACAAAGAGTTTGCTATAAAATTTCAGTTCATGAGTCCCCAGATTCCTTTCATTGCTACCTAAGGAGCTTTGGATCAGTGGGTAAAGGAGACATACCAGAGAATTTGTCAAAGAACCTTCAGCAAGGAGGATGATATGCCAGTTGAGAGACAAAACCTATCTATTTCACAACCTTTCCAAGAACTAGCCTTGTGATTAAAAAGCCCTGGGCTGAGAAAGGCTAATCAAAACCCAGCCCCAAAGTAGCAGCCCTATCACTGAATCTACTAATTACGACTTAAAATTGACTCAGTGTTTCTTATTACTCTTCAGATAATTAGCAACTGTTGTCCAATCTGTGACTCTATTGTTGTCTAACTGTCCCAGCTAGTTTTATTGCCAACTTGACACACTCTGAAGTCATCTAGGGAAGGGGGGCTCAACTGAGAAAATGCCTCCATAAAACAGGGCTGCAGGCAAGCCTGTGTGGAATTTTGGGGTGGGTTACTTTTGGGTTGTGGTCCTAGGTCCTATAGAAGAGCAGGCTGAGCAAGCCAGTAAGCAGCACCCCTCCAGATCCTCTGTATCAGCTCCTGTCTCCAAGTTCCTGCCCTGTTTGAGTTCTTGTCCCATCTTCCTTCAATACTGAACAGTAGTAAGCCAAATAAACCCTTTCCTCCCCAACTTGCTTTTTGGTCATGGTGCTACAGCATAGCAATAGAACCCTAACCAAGACACTGAGTTTTTATAAATAAATAATAAAATGCCTAGTTATGATCAGTTGGCCTGCTATACCTGGATCTCAGGTTGGGAGGAGAGGAGAGCATTGTCCCAAGAACCACAGAGACAGAATGGGGAGCTCATTTCAGGGTCAATGTGAACTTCAACTTCCCCCAAACTCTGGTTTCTTTGAAGCTATTTCTAATTGCCAAAGAACTTGGTTTTTCTATTTGGAAAGAGCTAATGCCAAGACACCAGGCTCCTTTCTTGATGTGGTTCTATTCTGAATTCAGATTTAGCCAAAGCCAGACCAAGGACAGCTTAGCTCTTCACACAGGCACAGCATTGACACTGACAGAGAGGAATTGTTCTTGAGTAAAGCTAACACTTAGTTCCGTTACCTCCACTGAGACGGAATGTGGAGACCTACATCAGTAAGAAATGAGACCAGAATTCTTCCTTTTCAGGTGGGGAAACAGAAAACCTGAATCTCCATAACCCTTAGTGGACGAGTGTGTCTACAAAGCTTTGTCTATCCTGCAAGACCACCAGCCCTCTATTGAACTTCATTTTTTACCAACGATAGCAACATTGGAATGAGTGAAGTAGTCTGTGTATTGTCTTAGCAAGGGTTTCTATTGCTGCAATGAAAGACCATGAACAAAAAGCAAGCTCGGAGAAACGGCTTATTTGGATTGTACTTCTATACTGCTGATCTTCATCAAAGTCAGGATAGGAGCTCAAACAGGGCAGGAACCTGGAGCTGATGCAGAAGCCGTGGAGAGGAGCAACTTACTGGCTTGCTTCCCACGGCTTGCTCTGCCTGCTCTCCTAAAGAACCCAGGACCACCACAATGGGCTAAGCCCTCCACAGTCAATCACCAATTAAGAAAATGCCTTACAGTTGGGTCTTATGGAGGCGTTTTCTCACCTGAGGTTCCCTCCTTTTAGATAACTCTAGCTTGTGTCAAGTTTAGATAAAACTAGCCAGCACAATTGACCCCTTGTCACCTTGACACACAAACATCACTATTAAGCAACAACCCTTCCTTCCTTATTGGTCCCCAAGATCTCACATTAAAATCATAAATAATTTTAAAAATCCCAGTCTTTACAAATTCAAACACATTAAAATTTCAGTCTTTTTAAAAATATCTGATCTCCTCTCTAAAAATACCAAATATCTTTTAAAAGTTCAGTGTCTTTCAGCTGTGGGTTCCTGTAAAAAATTTTAAATTAAATACCTTCAAGAGGGAAGAACCAGGGCACAGTCACAATCGAATCAAAACCAAACCGAACTCCAACCAAGTAAACAACACCATGTTCAACATCAGAATACGCTCACAGTCTCCTGGGGTCGTCCAAGAGGCCTGGGTGACTTCCATAGCTCTGCCCCCTGCAGCATGCACAGCCTGTTTTCTAAGCTTAGGGAGGCTCCCCTGCCCATTGCTGTTCTTGGTGGTCATCTCATGGTACTGGCACCTCCAAAATGCTGGGGTGTTCCGCTGCAGCTGGGCTGCACGTTCACCAGTAGCCCCTCATAGGCTTCCTTCACAGTGCCAAGCCTCCGTTTCTCTGCAAGGCTCCTTCAACCCTGGGCCTTCAACTACTACTGAGGCTGCCCCTTCAGCAACGGCCTCTCCTGGTGCCAAGCCTCAGCTGCTCTCCATGATCCCTTTATGCCTTCAAGACGAGTACCACCTGGGTGACTCTTACACTACCAAGTTCTGCTTCCAGCATGAGGTACAACCTAGCTTCTGCGTGTTGGCTCTCAGAAAACACTTTGCAGAAAATTTCACCTCAGCAATGCTGGTCTCTTCTCAATCACTGCTAATTTCTTAGCTCCAGCTGGCCAGCATCAATTGTCTCAGGAACATAGAGGTTTCCCTTCAAAAGTATTGGTCACTTGTTAATCATGGCTGACTCTTTTTATGGCTTAATTGTTCTTTTTAGTACTGAGTAATATTCCATTTCCTGGACTTACACAGCTTGTTATCCATTGACTTATTTAAGGTTGTTTAAAACTTTGTTAAAGATGACTTATTTATTTGCTATAAAAATCAAGTTTTTATAAAATGTATACGTAATGTATATATAAGTAATATATATAATGACTAACATGATATAAACACACAGGTTTTTATATGATGTGAACTGTCAAATAATTTGAGTAAACACAAGGATTATGATTATTGAAAACACAGTAAGAGTTTTCCGACTTTGTGAGGAACTGCCTGACAAAGTAGATGCACTGTTTTGTATTCCCGTTAACAGTCAATGAGAGTCCTGCCCCACATCTTCAGCGTCTGTGTTGTCATCAATGCAGAGTCACAATATCACACAGACGAGATTTTAGCTAATGTTCAAATGAGGAACAATACTGATTAATCTTCTTCTAGCCATCATGAGCCTTCTAATGCATGTGACTGGGACACAGGTCACCAAGAACAATCGGGAACCATGTCCCTGTGACTCCTAAAGTGGGAGCCTGTTGACCATTTCACAAGTGAGTCTCAATCACAGCTGGGTATCATTCATAGAATCAATTTCTTAAGGAGCTTCAGTGCTGGAATCCTGGATTCTATCCCACAGGAGTTTGAATCCTGGGGCTGGAATGTGGTCTGGGATCTCACAGTGACTCTAACACACAGCTAGCAGGGAAACTACCGGATCACAGCAGCAGCAGGCTGGAATCCTAGACTGTGTGTGAGACCAGTTGCTGAAAAGGACCTCGTCCTCTGTCCATCCAGACTTGATGCAGATTCCCAGTGTTCTTTGTCAGCTTGGATGCCCGCTTACATGGCCGAAAGCTGTTTTTGGTTCAGTCTTGGGAGACCTGGAGGTGAACTGTTCTGATTTACACATAGTTTGATTTCTGTTCTTGTTCTCTCTTAGACGGTAGAGAAATCTTTCTGGGTCTCTTTTCAGAACTAGACAATTGGTTCATTATAGAAATATTTCAGGCACAAAAGACAAAAATCTGTTTCCCTGGCTTTTCACCCCAGTGGGTAAATCCTGAGAGGTGTCCTCCTCTTCCCCATAATGACAGATGATTTCAAAGAAGATTGTGTGACAATACAGGTCAAGGACATTTTAGGAGAGATGGCTGGGGGGAGGCTGGGTACATGATGAAGGTCTGGGAGCTTCTTTCCTCAGACTTTATAACCAGTTTCACAGTGCATTACTGTATTATATAGTTATGTACTGTATAGCTGTATCACACATAAATGCGTTTGGCATGGATACATACGCACAAGTCAAAAATAAAGGAAGGCACACTTACTTGCAAATGGCAAGTAAACATTCTTCTATGGTGTCCCTCTGCGCCTTGGTGAGGGACCGTCCTTTGGAAAGCCTGTATATTGTCTGCAGTGTAGAATCAATCAGAGAGGTGCAGTGCTCTGTCCCAGAAAAGAGAGGGGCACATCTAGTAAGGAGTGGGAGCACGGCCGAGCATATGTACCTGTTGAGAGCCAGCGCAGACTCGGTGGTGCTGAGGGACACCTAAGAAAGGGAGCGAGGAAGTTAGTTAACTTCGCGGAAATCAGCCAGTTCACCTTGTGTATGGCGCCTCATGAAAGATCAGGGAAACTTACACATGGCTGTACTCACAGCCTATCTGGAGAGGGCACGTGTGCCCACAGATAAGCACCGAATACACCAGGGAAGTTAAACACGCAGGCATCCTTCAAAGGAAGGAGATGTTAAACTTGCTCCTCCTGGAACACTGGGAAAGGATGTGGTTTACAACCTGGTGATCCTTTGCTGTCTGATGAGCCAGTTTCTGCTCATATCTCCCAGAATTTATGTCTTACTCACCCCAGGCCTTTCCCCCTAAATCGCTTGAGCATTGCTTTTAGGGCATAAAACTCATCCTTGAGAGATGTCATTTGTGTGTTACAACAGTCTAAGTGACTCCTATGTTTTCTTAGGGCCAGGCCAAATCCTGGCCCCTGTAGGCACTGTACTTACCTCAGTCAGCCTTCCTAGACCTTATCTTAGGTGTGGTTTCTAAGTCAACAGGAACCCATTTTAGGAGGGCAACTGTACCTACTTTGTGAAGAGCTTTGATGTAAACATGGCTTAAGCGTCCTTGAACTCACGGGAGTGAGTTAAGTACGCTATGCTTAAATACGGCAAAAGTAAACAAACTTAGGTCAGACTCTCAAAGTCTTGGCCTGGAACCAGTTACCTAAACTGGACTGCCCTGAGCTTCATTCTCCCTCACCTGGATCACTTCCCTGGCAGCTGGACACACCTCTCTTTCCCATTTAAAAGAAAAAAAAATAGGTCTGCAAGGTCCTTGGCCAGCAAGAGGCCCTGCTCCTGTATTAAGGAGATCCATCAGGAGGGGTAAGTGTGTGCCTGCCCGGCTGGCCAGATGCCCTGGGAACGGAGTACAGACACCCTCCATTTCCCTAAACTTTCTGGCCATTCAGCAGAGCCTCTCCCCAGCTACTGGCTTTCTCTATTTATCCCATCCCAGCTTGCCCCCAAGCACCCGTTTCAATCTGCGGGGTCCTAGGATCTCCCAACTCAGCCTGCTTCGGGGATTAAGGTCTGGGGACCCAGTGGTGAGTGCTACTGCTTGCAGGGGTTTCTTTGTTCCACACGACCTGCACCTGTCAAGCCCACCCTTTTGTCTGCGAGGTCCTTGACCAGCAGGAGATCCATCTGGAGGGGTAAGTGTGTGCTCACCTGGCCAGCCGGACACCCTGGTAATGGAATACAGGCACCCTCCAACTCCCTAAACTTTCTGGCCATCCAGCGGGGCTTCTCCCTGGCTACTGGCTTTCTTTATTTACCCCATCTCATCTGGCCACCAAGCACTCCTGCTCATTAGCAGGGTCCTTATATCTACCACCACAGCTGACTTCAGGGTGGAGGGGATCTAAAAGCCAACGCCAGTGCTGAGGGGACCTAAGAGAGAGCAGACCAAGAAAAACTCCCAAGTACATAGTCAGCCACAGCAAAGATTGGACCAAGACGCCAAGACTCTCCAGACTGCATTTGAAGGAGGAGGATGGGCAGGCGTCAATGCAAGAATTCCTCCAACAACCTGAAAAGAAACATGATAACACCAGAATCCAGAGAACATGAAACAGGAAGACTTGAACACCCTAATCCAGAAGTAGAAGAAATCAACTTTAAACGTAACATTATGAAAGTGATAGAGACTGTTAGACAGAAGGAGAAAAACTCCCTTAAAGAAATGGATGAGAAGACTAACAAAAAGTTAAAAGAAATGAATAAATCCCTCAAAGATACCCTAAAAAACCAAGAAAAAGCACTCAAACAGGTAATGGAAACAGTTCAAGACATAAAAACTGAAATGGAGGCAATGAAGAAAACACAAACCGAGGGAAGGCTGGAGATGGAAAATCTGGGCAAATGAACAGGAACTGCAGAGACAAGTATAACCAACAGACTACAAGAGATAGAAGAAAGAATCTCAGATGCTGAAGATACTATAGAAAAAGTAAACTAATTGATCAAAGAAAACAACAAATCCAACAAATTCTTCACACAAAACACCCAGGAAATCTGGGACACCATAAAAAGACCAAACCTAAGAATAATAGGGGTAGAAGAAGGAGAAGAAGCACAGCTCAAAGGCCCAGAAAATATATTCAACAAAATTATAGAAGAAAACGTTCCCAACCTAAAGATGGATATGCCCATGAAGGTACAAGAAGCATACAGAACACCAAATAGACTGGATCAAAAAAAAAAAAAAAGACATCCCCTCACCATATAATAATCAAAACACAAAACATACAGAATAAAGAAGGAATATTAAGAGCTGCAAAGGAAAAAGGGCAAGTAACATATAAAGGTAAATCTATCAGAATTACACCTGACTTCTCTATGGAAACCATGAAAGCCAGAAGGTCTTGGATAAATGTGCTGCAGACAGTAAGAGACCATGGATGCAAGCCCAGACTACTATACCCAGCAAAGCCTGCTTTCACTATCGATTGAGAAAACAAGACATTCCAGGACAAAAACAAATTTAAACAATGCGTAGCCATAAACCCAGCCTTACAGAAAGTACTAGAAGGAAAACCACAACCCAAGGAAGCCAATGACACCCATAATAAGACAGACATCTAACAACCCTGCACCAGCACAACTCAAAGAAGGGAAACACACAAACACTACCACCAAAAAAATAAAATAACTGGAGTTAATAAACACTGGTCATTAATATCACTTAATATAAATGGACTCAATTCACCTATAAAAAGGCACAGGTTAAGAGAATGGATACAAAAACAGGATCCAACATTCTGCTGTTTACAAGAAACACACCTCAACCACAAAGACAGACATTACCTCAGAGTAAAGGGTTGGGAAAAGGTTTTTCAATCAAGCGGACCTAAGAAACAAGTGGGTGTGGCTATACTAATATCTAACAAAATTGACTTCAAACTAAAATCAATCAGAAGAGATGGAGAAGGACACTTTATACTCATAACAAGAACAATTCATCAGGATGAAGTCTCAATCCTGAATATATATGCCCCTAATACAAAAGCACCCACATAAGTAAAAGAAACATTACTAGAACTCAAAGCACACATCAAACCCCACACACTAATAGTAGGAGATTTCAACACTCCTCTCTCACCAATGGACAGGTCAACCAAACAGAAACTTAACAGAGAAATAAGAGAACTAACAGAGGTAATGAATCAAATGGACTTAACAGACATCTATAGAACATTCCACCCAAACAGGAAAGAATATACCTTGTTCTCAGCATCTCATGGGACCTTCTCGAAAATTGATCACATACTCAATGACAAAGCAAACATACACAGATAAAAAAAATTTTAGTAACCACCTGTGTCTTATCGGAACACCATGGAATAAAGTTAGAATTTAACAACAATTCTACCCCCCAGAAAGCCTACAAACTCATGGAAACTGAATTGTCAACTACCGAACTACCCCTGGGTCAAGGAAGAAATAAAGAAAGAAATTAAAGTCTTCCTTGAATTCAACGAAAATAAAGACACAAAATACCCAAACCTATGGGACACTATGAAAGCAGTACTAAGAGGAAAGTTCATAATGCTAAGTGCCCACATTAAAAAAAAAAACGGAGAAAGCTCACATTAGAGACTTAAAACACAGCTGAAAGCTCTAGAAAAAAAAAAAAAAGAAGCAGACTCACCCAGGAGGGGTAGAAGACTGGAAATAATCAAACTGAGGGCTGAAATCAATAAAATAGAAACACAGAAAACAATCCAAAGAATCAATGAAACGAAGAGCTGGTTCTTTGAGAAAATCAAGAAGATTGACAAACCCCTATCCAAACTAATCAAAAGGCAGAGAGAGAACACGCAAATTAACAAGATCAGAAATGAAAAGGGGGACATAACCACAGACACTGAGGAAATTCAGAGAATCATTAGGTCTTACTACAAAAGCCTGTATGCCACAAAGTTGGAAAATGTAAAAGAAATGGAAATTTCTTTAGATAAGTACAATATACCAAAATTAAATCAAGACCAGGTGTGGTGCAGGAGAATTGTCTGTATTCTGTTAATTATGTTCTAAATAAACGCTGATTGGCCAGGCAGGAAGTATAGGTGGGACAACCAGACAGGAAGTAAAGGTGGGGCAATGAGAACAGGAGAATTCTGGGAAGGAGGAAGCCCATTCCTCCCCAGTCCTGCCCAGACCACTGAAGAAGCAGGATGTGACATACCCCACTGAAAAAGGTATTGAGCCATGTGGCTAACATAGATAAGAATAATGGGTTAATATAAGCTACAAGCACTAATAAGAAGCCTGAGCTAATGGGCCAATCAGTTTATAATCTTCTGGAGACCTCTGTGTGATTTTCTTTGGGGCAAAATGGCTGTGGGAACTGGGAAGCACTACCCCAACAAGCAGGCCCTCATGTTACACAGGTGAACAACTTAAATAGACCTGTAAGTTGTAAGGAAATAGAAGCTGTCATCAAAAACCTCCCTTCCAGAAAAATAAAAGCCCAGGACCAGATGGTTTTAATGCAGAATTCTACCAGAAATTCCAAGAAGAGCTGATACCTATACTCCTTAATGTGTTTCACATAATAGAAACAGAAGAGTCATTGCCAAACTCTTTTTATGAAGCTACAGTTACTCTGATACCAAAACCACACAAAGACTCAACCAAGAAAGAAAATTACAGACCAGTCTCACTCATGAACATCGATGCAAAAATTCTCAATAAAATACTGGCAAATCGAATCCAAGAACACATCAAAAAAATTATCCATTATGATCAAGTAGGCTTCATCCCAGAGATGCAGGGCTGGTTCAATATATGAAAATCTATCAATGTAATCCATCATATAAACAAACTGAAAGAAAAAAAACCATATGATCATTTCATTAGATGCTGAAAAAGCATTTGACAAAATTCAACACCCCTTTATGATAAAGGTCTTGGAGAGATTAGGGATACAAGGATCATTTCTAAATGTAATAAAAACAATATACAGCAAGCCAACAGCTAACATCAAATTAAATGGAGAGAAACTCAAAGCCATTCCACTAAAATCAGGAACAAGACAAGGCTGTCCACTCTCTCCATATCTCTTCAACACAGTGCTTGAAGTTCTAGCAATAGCAATAAGACAACATAAGGAGATCAAGGGAATTTGAATTGGAAAGGAAGAAGTCAAACTTTTGTTATTTGCAGAAGATATGATAGTGTACAAAAGTGACCCCAAAACTCTACCAAAGAACTCCTACAGCTTATAAATACCTTCAGTGATGTGGCAGGATACAAGATCAACTCAAAAAAATCAGTAGCCCTTCTATACACAAAGGATAAAGAAGCAGACAGGGAAATCAGAGAAACTTCACCTTTCATGATAGCCACAAATAGCATAAAGTATCTTGGGGTGACACTAACCAAGGAAGTGAAAGATCTATTTGACAAGAACTTTAAGGCTTTGAAGAAAGAAATTGAAGAGGACACTAGAAAATGGAAGGATCTCCCATGCTCCTGGATTGGTAGGATCAATATAGTAAAAATGGCAATTCTACCAAAGGCAATCTATAGATTCAATGTAATCCCCATCAAAATCCCAGCAAAATTCTTCACAGACCTTGAGAGAACAATAATCAACTTTATATGGAAAAAACAAAAAACCCAGGATAGCCGAAACAATCCTATACAATAAAGGTACTTCTGGAGGAATTACCATTCCTGACTTCAAACTCTATAACAGAGCCACAGTAATGAGAACAGCTTGGTATTGGCATAAAACAGAGATATTGACCAATGGAATAGAATTGAAGACCCGGATATTAACCCACAAACCTATGAACATCTGATTTTTGACAAAGGAGCTATAATTATACAATGGAAGAAAGAAAGCATCTTTAACAAATGGTGCTGGCATAACTGGATGTCAACCTGTAGAAGAATGAAAATAGATCCATATTTATCACCATGCACAAAACTCAAGTCTAAATGGATTAAAAACCTCAATATAAATCTGACCACAATGAACTTGAGAGAAGAGAAAGTGGGAAGTAGATTGCAACATATGGGCACAGGATATCACTTCCTATGTATAATCCCAGTAGCACAGACAATAAGAGCAACAATGAATAAATAGAACCTCCTGAAACTGAGAAGCTTCTGTAAAGCAAAGGACACTGTCATTAAGACAAAAAGGCAACCTACTGAAGGGGAGAAGATCTTCACCAACCCCATATCAGACAAATGTCTGATCTCCAAAATATATAAAGAACTCAAGAAACTAGACATTAAAATTCTAAACAACCCAATTAAAAAATGGGTTACTGAACTGAACAGAGAATTCTCAACAGAAGAAGTTCAAATGGCCAAAAGATACTTAAGGTCAGGTTCAACTTCCTTAGCGATCATGGAAATGCAAATCAAAACAACTTTGAGATACCATCTTACACCTGGCTAAAATCAAAAACACCAATGATAACCTATGTTGGAGAGGATGTGGAGTAAGGGGAACACTCATCCATTGCTGGTGGGAATGCAAACTTGTGCAACCACTTTGGAAATCAGTGTGGTGGTTTCTCAGGAAATTGGGAGTCAACCTACCTCAGGATCCAGCAATACCACTCTTGGGAATATACCCAAGAGATGCCCAATCATACTACAAAAGCATTTGTTCAACTATGTTCATAGCAGCATTATTTGTAATAGCTAGAACCTGGAAACAACCTAGATGCCCATCAATGGAAGAATGGATAAAGAAAGTGTGGAACATATACACATTAGAGTACTACTCAGCAGTAAAAGCATGAATTTTGCATGCAAATGGATGGAAATAGAAAATACTATCCTGAGTGAGATAACCCAGACCCCAAAAGATGAATATGGTATGTAGTCACTCATTATTGGACTCTAGCCATAAACAAAGGACATTGTTCACAAGCCTAGAGAAGCCAAATAATAAAGTGAACCCAAACAAAAACATATATAGATCCTCCTGGAAATTGGAAGCAGACAAGATCACAGGGCAAAAGTTGGGAGC
>PVIU01012815.1:0-46749 GCA_004026605.1 Ondatra zibethicus | reverse complement strand
TACCCAGACCCCAAAAGATGAATATGGTATGTAGTCACTCATTATTGGACTCTAGCCATAAACAAAGGACATTGTTCACAAGCCTAGAGAAGCCAAATAATAAGGTGAACCCAAACAAAAACATATATAGATCATCCTGGAAATTGGAAGCAGACAAGATCACAGGGCAAAAGTTGGGAGCATGGGGGTGGGGTTGGGAGTGGGGTGAGGGGAAGGGAAAGGGGGAGAGAGAAGGGAGAAGGGAAGGATTGGGGAGAGCTTGGTGGAGTGGGATGGTTGAGATGGAGGAAGGGCAGAGATAGGAGCAGGAAAGAAGATATCTTAATTAAGAGAGCCATTTTAGGGTTGGCAAGGGACTTGGCTCTAGAGGGCTCCCAGGTGTCTATGGGGATGTCCCCACCTAAGTCCTTGGCAGAAGAGTAGAGGGTGCCTGTACTGGCCTTGTGCCATAGTCACACTGATGAATATCTCGACTATCACCATAGAACCATCGTCTAGTGATGAATGGAGATAGAGGCAGAGACCCACATCAGAGCACTGGACTGAGCTCCCAAGGTCCAACTGAAGAGCAGAAGGAGGGAGAAGATGAGCAAGGAAGTCAGAACCACGAGGGGTTGGTCCACCCACTGAGACAGTGTGCCTGATCTAATGGGAGCTCACCAAATCCAGCTGGACTGGGACTGAATGAGCATGTGATCCAACCGGACTCTCTAAATGTGGCTGACAATTGGAGCTGACTGAGAAGCCATTGATAATGGCACTGGGACTTGTTTCTACTGCATGTACTGGCTTTTTGGACCCTAGTGTGTTTGGATGCACACCTTCCTTGGCCTGGATGGAGGGGGGAGGGCCTTGGACTTCCCACAGGGCAGGGTACTCTGCCCTCTCTTAAGACTGGAGGGGGAGGAAGGAGAGTGAGTGGGGGAGCAGGAGAGGACTGGAAGGAGGGGAGGAAGTGGAAATTTTTGAATGGAAAAATAAAAAAAATAAAGTAGAAAAGAGAGAAAAAATAAATGTTCTTTTACATTAAAGGGGGATATGATATAGATATAAATAATTTACATATCTATAAATCTTGATTTATTGATACAAATTTAAGGTCAATTTTGTTGTATGTATATGTATTTCTGATCTTGATTAAGGTATTGTTATTGTGTAGTTCATTTAAAAATGTAATGTATAATTAAGAAATATAGGTTAATGGATAATCATCGATAATAGTCAAGCTTGTAATCATGTTAATTAGATATATTTCCATTAAATAGGCATTTTCATATCTTTCAAAGACTACAGAATATGGCATTTAAAATGTTTTAATAACTTAGGGCTTTTCATGACAATGAGACACATCTGTTCCTGGCAGCACCAATCTACTTCAAGAGGAAGATGGGCATTGAAGAGGCTCCTTATGGAGTTGGTTAGCCATTTGGGCAAGAAACTGCTCTTGCCTGGACTGTTGCATAAACTGGACACAAAGAACCCACAGAGAGAGGACTGCTGAACTTGCCTAAGGGTGTGATGATCCTTCGGGGTTCCTGATTCATGAAAGAGTCTGCAAGACATTCTGCAGGATACAGAAGAAAGTGACTAAACAGTCTTTAAAATTTCCTGCTTCATGGAAATGTCTGCTGGATACTATGGGCCTGTAGGCTGAAGATGGATGCCCCAACAGTACAGAAAAACTTTGGGTAACTGTCCAGAAGGTGAGATGTCTCTGTCATTTCTAGAGTTTTGGAAGTTGCTTATAAGGCACGTCCTGTTTACTTACATAATATTATCTCCTTCTGGAGTCTTTGATGGAGATGTAGAATAGATAGATAGTTATAGTTTTCCTTTGTTATGATAAAAGATAAAATAGATATAAATATTGTAACTGTAATTCTTGCTTGATAACTGTTTTGTTATATGTAATTTTACTATGTTAAAGTTAAAGCTTTCCTTTCCTTTTTAAACAGAAAAGGGGAAATGGTGTAGGAAGTCCTTCTGTTTTTGTGTTGCTTTCATTGGTTAATTAATAAAGAAACTGCCTTGGCCTTTTGATAGGGCAGAAATTAGGTAGACGGAGTAGACAGAACTGAATGCTGGGAAGAAAGACAGACAGGCAGACACCATGAATCTCCTGCCTGAGACGGACGTATGTTAGAATCGTGCCAGTAAGCTACAATCACGTGGTGACATACAGATTTAATAGAAATGGATTAATCAAGATGTGAGAGTTGGCCAATAAGCGGTCAGAGCTAATGGGCCAGGCAGTGATTTAATTAAAAAAAAAAGAAAAAAAAGGATTATCCCCAGAAACAAAGCAAACATCTCGGAATGACTGGACTCTAAATGGTCTCAGAGAAGAATTTTAAGCTTTCACTGAATTCAGTCACTGGGCATCAACTGCCATTTGAATGCCCAGGTTCCAGATGGTTGCATCCTTATTCTGGATGGAGTTCTCACTTGTCACCTTATCGGGGGGTCTCACAGATTATCCTCCCGGGATTAAGGTTAATAAATGGTGTATACTGTCCTTCAAATCCACCAGCTTTACGAAGAGGAAGTGGATTTCTGATGCCTACTAGTTAATTTATGCGTACTCTGGGCCATTCACAACCTGGTAAATGATACGAGGGTCGACCTCACTAAAGGGTACCAGACGCTGCAGGAGAAGGTACAAAAAGGAACGGGAATCTAGGGCCTTCTCCAAAGCTCTGGAATAATCCTCATTCACTTTGTTCCTCTTTGTAAACTTAGCTGGACAAGCTGAATTCAGGGACGATCCATTTAGCGACACTAAATATAGCCAAAGCATGGTGTGACTAATGTCATTGTTGAAGACTGAAGGACTTCATAAGAAGCCTCGAGACCCACAGAGATAAAATGTCATTATTTCCTGCAATTATCACAGCTATTATATCTGAATGAACATGTTCTATACAACTTATGATTTGGGAAACTGTTTTCTTTGAACCCTTCACATTTCTGGGTGTTCATATTAATTATCAGAAGTTTGTCTTCTGGAGACATTGGTAACTATGCTGGAGAAAATAGCTTGTCTTTCACAGTTATCTCTTTCAGGGACTGTGTGGTTCAAACGAGGAAGCAGGGCTTGCAGTCCTGCGGCTTGAAAGTTCTCAGATGAGGAACTGAACATAAAATCTCTCTCTTTATTTATTTATTATTTTTGGAGGGGCAGATGGTGCTTTGGCAAGCATGTGATCAAACATCAAATGCTAGAAGAGAATTTGCTGTTTGAACTACAAAAGGAATTAAAGGCTTTAATCAGGAAACTTGAAATCCACAAATTTGAAAAGTTATTTTTAAAACATAGGGATTTATAGAAAAGCTCCAAACAAGAGTAGTGATAGGTGGGTTATAGGGACGATATAGAAGGATCTGATGGCTTTGACCCCCTTCACTGACAGACCATTCCTCATTGAATGGAGGTCCGGGCAGCAAACCCCTCACTCCAGAGCGCATACTTACACCTACCAGACACCAGGTGGCGCCCTTCAGAAACCTAGCTGCAAAGAAGCCTATAAGTTTTTTGAAATTAAGCCCATCTAGCTTGTTGCATCCTCCTTGCCCTCCCCACAAGACACAGATATGAAAGCTGGCATTTCTTATCTTATGGTCAGACACTTCTTGACTTGATGCCTGTGTATGCTGGATTTCTTTATCCCAGCATTGATTTCCCACTGTGCCTTCGTCCTTGGCCTCCTGTACTGACCTCTCTCTGTCATACCTCTGGCTACAGAGCATCCTTCCTGCTGGTCAGCATGTGGGACAGAATAAGTGAGAAAGGGAAGAGCATCTGTAGCCTGAAAGGCTTCCAGTCAGTCTTTTCCATAAACAATAGAATTTTTTCTTTTGTCTCCTGGGAGACCTTTAGTGATATCCATAATTGGTTATAAGCAGGAGTTCGATAATAGAAAAATTGCTCCTGGTATTTTACAGGTAGCCAGACATGCTACGAAAACATACTATGATGGACATCATTGTCTGGTTTCCTCTCACCATTTCCTCAAGAAATAGTGCCCCAAGGTTTGAGAAAATTCAGTGGAATGGACTGAAACAGAAAGTCAAGGCCAAATTTACCTACATGTAAGATTTTGGGTCAATAAATTAAGGTCTTCCAGTTTTTGGTACCTCTGTTTTTCTCATTGTTATGTGGGCCATCAAGTAGTCAGGAAATACGTGTTCCTAAGTCTAATGTCACTCACTTAACCATGAGGGGAATTCTCTTCTACACCCTTTATCTTAGCTACTTACTGTATCTAGGGATGCAGAGGCTCGTAGGTCAGGTAAAAACCCAACTTCCAGCAAGTGGAGCAGGAAGGTTTGATCTTTAATGCCATACACACGGTCCAAGAACAGCACCATGGGTGCCTTGTGGTCAGGGCAGAAGTTGGCTGCCATGTCCGGCTCGCTGACTGATCCATCTGAAAGACAGAACACACCACTTCCTGTTCCCTGTTCACACAGTTCGAAGATACAGCATAGAGCTTGTCTATCTGTAGCTTGCTGTGATAGGGCAATAGGAAGTTTAGAAATAAGAACCAGGTTGGAAGCAGCTTAAACTAGGATGGGAGAAGCGACTATCAAATTTCTACAAGCTGATTATTAAACACATCTTAATTAAAAGTTTAAATTAATAATGAAGTAGATTATATTTTTAAAGGTAACCTGTAGTCACAGTTCACAAATTTCTGATTTTGCTATAAAGTATACTCATGTGGGCTGTAACTTATGGATTCAAATACAACATGATGGTGTAGTTTATGCCTTCTCTCTCCAACTCCACGTTCTGTGACACTACATTGGCAGCATGAAGCTACCTACAGTGGGAATATTTTTTATTGATCCTATAAAATAGGGAAATTTCTAGGAAATCAAGGCTTGGGTTATTGTTCTTTTGGAATGTGAGGGGTAAAATGCAAAGAAAGTAGATTAAATTGCACAGTGCAAAATGGCAAGTACTCCTTCAGTGTCTGCTCCAGGTGATACCAAATTATCCTATCATTTTAGACGTACTGGGGTGCAAAAACCCAGCACAAGGATAAAGTGAGGAATCCGCAGAGAAAATCAGCCTGCCTGACTTGGGAAATAAGGGAGTTTTTAGGGAGGAAGACAAGCAGCCTTCTCTCTCTGGTCTTGCACCAAAAACTAGGAAAGATAACTCCCAAATGACCAAGAAAAGTTATAGCATTTGCGAGTACTGAACGGGAGCAGACTCCCTAAGGCATCCCAAGAGACATAGGGCAGACATACTGTCCATTTCAGGGCCTCCTTCTGCCAAGAAGTCTGTGTGGACTGGTAAGAGGGGAGGGTGCCATGGCAGCCTCTCATCCCTCAGCATAAGGAAGATCGGGAGTGGGTGTCTGAGACTGACTTGGTTTTATCCACAGTTGTGGTGCTTTGATGAATACCATTTCCGTGGGATTCAGCAAGTGTTTTGTGCTGAAAGAAAGCACGACGTCTTCGGGAAACATGGAGTTTAACATCTATTTTCTTTATCCTGTTTTCTCTGACACACTATTACTCCACTGTGCTGTATGAAGTTATGAAAGTGGCACATATTCTCGAACATTTAATAAAATGCATATTCCATAACCATTTCAATGTTTATTTGTCTATGAGCCCCTACTACATAAGTATATTAAGATATCCTTTGATGGTGTCTTGTGGAATGGCAGTTTGGGAAACATTACAACAGCCAGACTCATGCTATCCTTTTAATTACATCATGTGCCTGATGAAATTAAGGTCGTCAGACAGAGTAATTCAGAGAATCAAAATATTTTGGGGATGATTGGTGCCAAATGCCACAAGTAGCACTGGGGGTAACTTATTATCCTGTGAGGTCATTCAGATCCATAGGGCATACTGGCAATGGAGAAGTCAGGCCATGGTAAGAGCTGTCACCGGCTCATTTTATCACACTTCAGAAGGCTAGAGTGGTCCCTGGTCCCAGAATGCTGAGGCCAGTCTGTACCTGACGGTCAATGATTTGGCATCTCAGCACAGGGAAGCAGATGCTAGAGGAACCAGGTTAAGTTTACAGAAAACTCATCATTGGTAAAAGAACACGTCTCCTGGCAGCCTGCATTGTCATCTGGCAGAGTCTTGATGCTGAGCAGGCAAGTACTAGAGGGCAGGCTGCTCCCCTACCTTTGTTTAGGGAGGGCAGTTTCAGGGGAATGCTGATGATTCCAACCAGGTCTTCTGTGGGGACTAAGGAGCGCAGGATGGACCGGATCCGAATGGCTTCCCCTTTCCCTGTTTGAATGAGCTGTCACACAGGAAAGAGATTAGATAGATGAAGCCCCCACACCTGCCACACTGCACCTCCTAACCACAGCAGGAAAATGGTCCTGGCAGCAGGGGTCTGTTTCTGAGTTCTCCCCAATTGCTACTGATATGTGTGACTACAGAGAAAGAGACTTCCTCTTGATTTACCACAAGAAGGGAGACGGAGGGAATAAGCCACTGAAGGCAGTCACATTCTTTACTGAGGCTGAAATCTTTAGCAGTTAAGGTATCAACCCTCAGCAGGGAGCCCTGACAGCCTTGTCGGAAAAGCTGACACTGTTTGCAGTACCAGACTTCAGAATTGTAGCAGATGAGAAAATGACTTAGAAATTCCAATTTCTTCCGAGCTTGAAGAATGTTGCGGGTGGGTAAGAAGAGTCTAGGCACTGTCGAAAGATAACTGGAGTGTTTCATTGGAGTCATCCAAGGAGGCTAGGTTTACTCATACACAAACCAATTGGCCAAGCGGCATGCGCACAAGTGTACATGTTCATCTTCCTGCAGCAGAAGTCTCTGAAGAGGTGGCAGTGGACCTTCTGCTGAGAAGTAACTCTCCAGGAACACAGGGTCAGATCAGGTAGGCTGATGCATTCTGAGACATGGGGCCCCAGAGAAAGTAAGGAGGATCCTGTTTCTATTCTGCCTGCCACCTCTCTTTCTGGTGGGCTGTCAGCAATGATGCAGCTTTAGGTCTTTCCTTCTGCAGAAGGGGTTCTGAGATGGTGTGTAGGTGTGTGTGTGTGTGTGTGTGTGTGTGTGTGTGTGCGTGTGTGTGAATCTATTGGGGCGTGGAGGTGGTAGACAGAAGGGCAGATATTTATTTCTTCCTTAGGCCGGCTCTGGGGAATCAGCTTTGGCAGGCTGTCTTTTGGAGAACATGGCAGCTATGGAACTTGCTTCCAAAAGTGTTACAAAGCCATCAAGGGAACTAGAGTACTAACAAAAGGGGTCAGACACTTCTCCAAGTTATAGACACCCTGCCGCTTCCCTGGCTTCCTTCTGTGCTCCTTTCTTTGCTTAAAGAAGCTGAAACGAAAAGACAGGCTGATGAGGCAGGACTAGTATATCACAGAAGGAACCGGCGTCCTAGTGATTCTCATCAGCTTCCAACACCAAGATTTAGATTTTCCTTCCATAAGAAGAACAACTATTTCCTCTCAATTTCAGTGTGAGGCTTTACGTAAAATAACGCCAAATATCTCATCAGCGGGAGTGAAAAATGGAAGGGAATGAACACTTTTTAGACCAAAACTGGAGGTCTGAGAAGACTTCACATCAGACAGAACCATCTTTATGTGTATGTGCCTACAAAACTGTTTTCCTAGAGACCAAAGCCATGGTCATCAAGCCAGTATTTCCCTCACAGAGTGCCTATGTGGCACTCATGAGGTTATTTACGATGGCATGGCCAAAATCTGGTTGGCCCCATTTTGACCAAGTTAAGGGACATGGAAGCCTCATTTTGGAAGGCTTTTATTTTGGAAGGCTTTTTAAACAAAACGTGTAGAGGCTATATCCAGATAGTACCAAAAAGAGCACACAAGCACGCATGCATGCATACACACACACGTTCTTCCTTAGAAGGTGGCCCATTCAGGCATTTGAAGTGGAAACTGCTTTGGTGTTAGCTGAAAGGAACTCAGAGCGAATGCCAGGCACAGATGAAGAAACTACACTCAGGGTTCCCCAGTGTTCTCCACTCAGGCTCCTCAAAGCTGCTGTCAGGAAACTCAATCACTTACATGCATTTCAGGAGCACAGCGGCCCAGCAGATCTATAAGAGCCGAATAAAACGACATAATGGCATTGCCCATGTGCACAATCTCTTCCTCCTCCCCGTCGTCCTCTGTGCTGCAGAGAAAGAGTCCACATGCGGAAGGCGTGTGAGAGGTGCTGTGCTGCTCGCCAGGCACTGCTTGCTAAAAACACCCCATTCGGGCTGAACAAACTTCCCCTCGCCACTTCCCACTCCAGAGGCTGATGATGTGGCTTTACTCAGTATGCCCAAAGGTCCCAAATATTTTTCCATGATAGCTTTGGGATCCCATGAGCCTTGAAACATGAGTTCAGGCACTATCCACCTTTCATTCCCCCTTCCTCTCTGAGTGTCCATGGAAAGCCAGTTGGACAAGAAGTCAGGAGGGCTATGTTCACATTCGGGCTATGAGGTTACCACACTCTTCTACTCTGGGTCTTCGTTTTATCTCATGTTATATAAGAAAGTTGAGGCAAAGATATTTTGAGTTCTCCTTTATCGACTAAGCGATCTATCAGAACTGATGACAAAGCGGGAAAAAGCCAACTGTTTGGAGAGTCAACTCTGGTGCATTACACACATTCTGCATACTGTGGGGTATAAACTGGTATATAAAAGGAAATGACTAATGGACACGATAGAGGGAAAGTGACAAGGGGATCAATAACCATACCAAGTAAACTCTGAACTCTTAAATTCCACAGTCATCTGCAAGGAATCCATACCCTCAAAGTGCTCTCCCGAGCAATCCTCCTGCAGCCATGCTGTAGGCAGGTGCAGTGGAAGCCAGAAAGAAGGCTTTGCTGCCTCAGTGGTTTTCCAGCTGGGCTGAATGGTCTGAGGAAATGGAAGGAGCTGCTACTGATCCCCAGGCTCTCTGGGCAGGTCATAACAGTAATGGGCCTGACAAAGTGATCTGAAGCATTTTAACCACCATAAAACATCTGTGCTCTTTCTACCAGGCAAACTTCCTGAGCCCACCCTAGCCATTCACTGAATGACAGTATTTGGCTGCCTACCAACTGTACACACACTGGAGTAATTCACTTACACTTCTGTCTTGTAACCCTGGGAGGGGAGGTCGAGCGCAGGGTTCTCTGAGATCTTAATAGCCCCCTGCATGGCCGCCAGCAGTCCGTTTCCTCCTTCACCCCTCAGAGCTGGCCCAAAGCACTCAGGACGTCTGATGAGCAGCTTGACCACAACACTGGCATTTTCCTCTACACTTTCACCTGAGGAAGAGAGAGGCCTGGTGTCCTCTGCACTGGAAAGCACAGCCTCAAAGTTATTTGTAGCTGACGAGCTGGGAGAACAGCATTTCACTTGCTTTATCACCTATTAATATTATGAGGAAATAGCGATGAAAGAAAGGTGACCTCCAATAAAAGGCCAGATCTATTCATTACACAATTGACCATCATGGAATAGAATCTTGCTCTCCTGTTCAGGATTTTTACCTCTGAGATGACCCTCCTATGTTGAGGCCCTCAGAGGGTACATATACCACTCAATCTGCTGTTACAAGTTCATTTACAAGCGAATTGGGGACAAAAGAGCCTCACATCTTGCTAAGTGCCTGCAGAGTTAACACTTGGCCTCCTTTCCTGAAAAGAGGTAAGAAGATAACTCAAGCTAGCCTGGGGGAAATGATACCATAGCTCTTCACTTGATGACTCTCATGGAGTCACACACATATCTTAGAACAAGCTGGCTTGTTAGGGCAGACCTCATGATATCTGAAGTCAATGGTCAGGATGAAGAATCTGCTGGATCAATTTTTCTAATAATAGCTCTGAGGGAAGGGACGGGGCAAAGTGCTATGCTTTCTTGGCATTTCTCTTTGGAGGAGCCAAGGATGAACTGGGCAGTGACAGAGGAGAAGGAATGTTTAGGAAAGGAGAGCTGTTGAGTCTCGGAACCAACGTTTCCATCCCAAAGCAGCGTGACAGCTTTCGTAAACAATTTATAAAACATACCTTCTTTGTTGGATGAAATCCTAATTTGTGTTTGAGAATGTGATCCCTGAGCTAGACTCTCAGACATTTTTTTTAAAAATGTGTATTACATGAAACCTAAAGAACAACGCTTTTCTCCCAAACCATTAAGTTTTGAAGTATTAAGTTTTAAGTATTTCTTGGATGGGTGGTGAATTATATATGAGAATGTGCACTTAGATAGGCTATGGCATTATTAATTCCTCTGAAGACATATCTCACATTGTCATAATCTAAAACAATAGCTGTCTATTTCACAGTTTTCACAGGTCTGGACTTTGGGAGTTGATTAAGCTAGACGATCCTGGCTTGGGATTTACTTGAAGCTTCAGTGTTGGGATCGATTTGGGTACAGTTTTCTGGAGATACGTCTGCAGCTCGGGGATCAACTTCTAAGCTCACTATATGGCTGTTGGAATGATGCCTTGGTCGCTTGTTGGATGGTAGATTTGATCTCAGCTCCTTACCATGTTGACCTCGTTGAAGGGCTGCTTGGCCTCCTGACACCCACAGATCAAGAGAATAAAGCAGAAGCTGCAGCAATCTGGTTACACACGATCATTTTGCAGTACTTTATTCATTAGACATGATTCACTAAACCTAGCTCATGCTTAAGGGAAGAAGATTTAGACTCCATGTTCTAGAGGGAGGACGGCTACATAATTCATAGACATATTTAAAAGCTATCTGGACAGATTAAATTTTGTTTCATAAAAATGTTTTATTTGGAATAATTAAGGCTGGAAGCATAGCTCAGTGTAGATCACTTGTCTAGCTTGGTCACAGTCCTGGCATTAATATTTAGTCCACCTAAAAGTGCTACAGTTAGGGCATAAGAGTGGGGACACTTGTGGGCTTTTAAGGATGTTTTAGAATTATGTTCATATCACCCAGAATTTTTCATTAAACTGAATTTAAACAGCTTATCATTTTTACAAATTATCATGGAGAGTTTAGAGAATTTGAGAAAACATGTGCCACCTAGGAGCTAGACACAGAAACATATGTCCATAATCCTGGGATTAGGAGGCCGAGTCAGGAGAATCACATGTTCAAGGCCACCCTGGAATGCAAAGGGCGTCCCTTTCTCAAAACAATCAACTTCTGTTCAAGTCTCACCCCAAAGAGCATGACCCATGTCCGTACTGGCAGCACTACTTAGGCTTCCAGGTTTAGAAAAAAGAATAATTGTGATAAGCAGGGAAAAGTTGTGGTGGGATGTGGGTGGAGTTTGAGGGAGAGACAGTGTGGAGGTGAGTTTGATCAAAACACATTTGTACATGTTTGAAATTCTTAAATGTTAAATATAAACATATTTAAAAGAATAGCATGCTACTTCGACCTTATATTCTTGATATGTCCCAATACAGTTTACTCACAGGAGAGACAGTTCAGTAAAAGTACCAGAAAGAGCAGCACGCTCGAAAACAAATACTCTTAGACATAGATGTAACATATGGCACTACTTTTAAACATTTCTGGCCTGTAATTCTTAGCAGGTATCATATATACATGTCCTTTGAAACGTATGAAATATTAAGAGTCAAAACTGGGGAAAAAACCCCAACCTTATTAATGAAGCCAACTTAAAGGTGGCACTCTGATGCTTTCGGCTCATACTGGAGATGCTTGTGGGTCAGCACATTTTCTAATCAGCATGCTGAGTTCAGCTCAGCACATCCCACAGCAATTAGCACCACAGAGTTTATGGGACAGAGAAGCAGCAGAAGCAGAAGTTGAGAAATCAGAGTTGTATATTGTGATTACATCTAATGTTCATTTGCCCAATTAGCCCCCTTTTAATCCAAATCTCACATCTTCAGAACTTAGCTAGTTAGGTTGACTCTGAGAACTGTGATCAGGAAGCCATTCCCTGATCATTTTAAGTTGGACATATTTGGAGGATACAGATGTCCTCTGCTAGAGGAAGAAACCAGACTCCAACCACTGTGGCTGATTAGACAGGGGACTGAGGAGAAGACTTAGTAAAGACTTCATGAAATAGTGGGGATAGAAAAGTGTGAACACTTCCTGGTTGCCTATAGTTCAGTGAGCCCAACTGCCAACCAAGCATACTCTGGTAAGGCCAAATGTTGAGCTTCATGGCATTTTTCAAAGGAGGGAGAACATTTTGAGGTAAATTGCTTTTGCCCAAGGGCATACCACAATATTTTTGATTGAGTTCCAAAATAAGAAATGAGCTTAGCAACAGTGTGGATGCCTGAGGTGCCTTCCTTCAAGGCTCTCCGCTCAGTGTTGACAATGCTGTGACATCCTTTCCAATATGTCAGAGCAGTGGGATGGAAATAGAAATGATTCACACCACTTCACACTGATAAAGGCATCAGACTCCAGGGACAATTAATAGAAGCTTGCTGATTGCATCTTCAACCTATCACCTTCTCTCACGCCCTGTGTTCTAACTACAGTTCTGTTATGTAGTCCGCTTGCCCGGCATGCTTTCTTTAGAACTCCATCCTCTTGTCATAAACTCTTGACGTAACTCCATGGAATTCTTCAAGAGTCACTTAAAGCATGAGAGCTCCAGAAATCCAGTCCTCTCAAACACTCTAAACCCTTCCTTGTGTCTGCTTTTCTCACTTAACTGCACGTTTTGTAAGGACAGAGTACTGTGTCTGAATTATGTAATCCTGTATGTTCAGGGTTTTGCTGATGTTTGACACATTGTGGAGGCCCAAAAATGTGAGCCTATTCCACCTTGTCTGAAGGTCAGAGAGTTTGGGTTTATTTTGCTTGCTCAAAGTTGTTTGCTCAATAAGTATGGCTACACACCCTGACCTAGGGTGTGGTTACTTGGTGTTTTAGATATTAAGATGGCCCATAGAGGTGGGCTCACTCTTGCTCCTTGTTTTGAAACAAGAGGTACGACCTAGGGAGTGACTGCCTGCAGGATACTTGGTCTATGGTGTTTTCGCTGCCCCAAGCACCAAATACTTTTCTCAAGAATTAATGGCTTGATGTCTCAAGTACTGGGGTAAGTAACTGTTCTGGTTGTCCTTTGTATCATGTGAAGGCAGTCTTTTGCCGTCTTCCCCTCTTTTGTATTGAGGTATAGAAGTGTATGGAAAAATAAATGCAAGCGAAATCAGAACTCAGAATTCAGCATTCAGTATTCACAGAATTGCCCTCCTGTTACTATCCTATGTCTCTGTGTTTCTTTCTTATCTCTGGTCCTCCTACCTAACTTTTCTAAATCTCATGCCCCTGCCCTGGAATGTACGAGCCTACCATGACTAGGATTATACCAGGAGGCACCTTTTTTGGGGTGACTCCTGACAACACAGAGTAGATAATCAAAATAGTTATTATTTATTTATTTTCCAGTTCTGAGAATCGAACCCAGGGCCTGTACATGTTAGGCAAGTGTTCCTGAGTTACACCCTTACCTATAAAAGAGTTCTTGAATAAATGAATAAACTTCTTCCTGGTCTAAGAGGGAGGAGTTAGGGATCTGCCTGTAGACTTACTGTGATAGGTCAGAGCAAGCCAGAGAGTCTTAGCAAATTTTCTCATTAATTCAAACTATTGCTGAGCCTATTACCTTCTAGCCATTGATCTAGGAACAATGGACAAGTATCAAACCAGACAGTATAGCCTGGATCCCAGAATGAGCTCGGTGAGACAGAACTATCTTACCAGACCCATAGACCAGCATGAGCACTTCCCAACTGTCTTATATATACATAACAAATAAATGCTTATTATCTCATGAAAATAAATATGAATTTGTCTACAGTCAGATATAGGAGAGTAGATGTCCTAGTTAGGATTCCTATTGCTGTGACAACACACCATGGCCAAAAAGCAAGTTGGGGAGGAAAGGATTTATTTGGCTTTCACTTCCATATCACTGTTCATCATTGAAGAAAAGTCAGGAAAGGAACTCCAACAGGGCAGAAACCTGGAGGGAGGAGCTGATGGAGAGATCATGGAGGGGAGCTGCTTACTGGCTTGCTTCTCGTGGCTTGATCAGCCTGTTCTCTTATAGAACCCGGGATCACCAGCCCAAGGATGGTACCACCCACAATGTGCTGGATCCTTTCACACACTTTAGCTTGTGTCAAGTTGATATAAAACTATCTAGCAAGCAGAACCCTAGAACTTGGATCTAATTCTAATGAAGTAGCCTGGGTAGAAAAAGAAAACATCCTGGAATAGGATGAAAGAGGAGAAAAAAATGCATGGACTTTAGAAACATTTTAGACATGGAATCAACAGAATTCAATGATAGGTGTAGATGAGGGAAAATGCAGTCATCTGTTTGATTTGTGTGTCTGAAAAATGGGTGACTGAAGTTAAGGAGATGGGAAATTCTTGGAAAAAGAGTAAATTTGGGGTTATAATTATAGATGCAACCTTTAGATTTAGGGCACTTAAGTCTAAGTGCCTCTTAGTCTGTAATGGGTATATAAAGTGGGAAAGTATAAGTTTGTGACTTAGGGAAGAGAACAAAGAAGAACATCAGAACATACGTGGATCTTAAAGTTAAGGGGCAAATGAGGTCCTGCAGGGTGGACTATCCTTCCACTAGCACAGTGGAAACCTAAGGATTAGAATATAATCATGCAAAATTGTTAATTATGTGTTTATAGTTTTGGTTCACATATTTTAAAAAATGTGACATAAAATGAAAAGGAAACCTAGAGTCAGGATTGATGAGCATCTTAATAGAATATATAGCATCTATTCAATATGAAAGTCAATTTGTGATGAGTGCCAGACATATAATATTTTGCATGAAGAATATTGTTGAAGCATGGCTTTTAGATATGATTTAAAACACCATTTTAGCAGTGGTTTTATCTAGATCTCAAGCTTCATTCACTATTTTTACTATTGAAATGACTGATAAAAGCTAAACATATGACATTCTGAACATGTGGGTTAGTTGTCAAGATATTCAGCACAGCAGGTTCCTTGAAGGATAACTGCTGGACAATGCACTTAATGTGGAAGAAGCAGGGTCAAAAACTTTTATCCTGGTTTTTAAATATGAAATGTTTTCTATGGGATCATGTGTGGAAGCCCAGGTCCTCAGTTGGTAGAGCTATTTTGGTTCTAGAAACTTTAGAAGCTGAGATCTAGGTAAAGAAAGTAGGGTCTCTGAGGTCTGCCCTGGGGTTACCTTGTTCTAGTCTCCTTCTTCATTCCTCTATGTTTCTGTCCCTCAGGTAGAAGCCACATAAAGGTGGGAAATACACATCCAGTATGGTGTTGTGCTAACTTTGAAGTTTTTGAATGCTGATGAGTGAAAGGTAGCAGCTGAAAGACGTGGGATTGTAAAAGGACTGCTGAGTTAAACCAGCCTAGATACTTTAGGAATGCCATAACTTTGAAAATGGATTTCAGAAAATGTACTGCATTGGGGCAGAGGTTATGCTTTGTTTCCATAGGAAACAAAAGACTGTGGGTTCTTTCAAAGTTAATAGAAATCACGTTTGATTGGGGGAAACCTAAAAATCTTGGCTACAGACATAAAGAAATAAACCAGAAAAAACTATAAAACAGGTAATACATATGCTGATCCCTTTGTCTGGGACAGTTCTGAGACTGGATAACAAATGTTACAACTAGTTTTCCCAGGACTTGACCATTGTCTCAATTTTCTCAGGATCTGTTGGGGTTGCTGTTACCCTCAGACAACAGGAAGCCAACTAGAGAACACAATGCCCACATTCCCAAGATGTGGGGTGGGTGGTTTTTGGTCATTTGGTGGATTATGGATGTTTGCCATCTTTTGGGGGGGTATATAGGAATATAGCATGAAAAGACAACTATTAATTGCAAATATTTTACATTGGTATGGATTTTGATATATTGATAAAAATTTAAAGTTATTTTTGTTATATTGTATGTATGTTTCTACTCTTATTTAAAGGATTTTGTATAGTGATACAGATTTTAAGTTATTTTTGTTATAACACTATATATATATATATATTTCTCTATTCTTGCTTAAGGGATTTTATATATTGATACAAATTTAAGGTTATTTTTGTTATAATATACTGTATATATGTTTTTACTCTTGTTTAAGGTAGTGTTCCTATACAGTTCATTTAAAAATGTAAGATAAAGTTCTAGTCCTTGAAAGCTATTATTATAAGCCATTTAAGATAATTAAGAAACTCAGGTTAGTAGTTAGTCATCTATAAAAATTAAAGTTGTGGTTATGTTAGTTATATTTTCAAGATCATACAGAGACATATTTTAGGTAAATAAATGGTCTTCAAAGACCTAAAGAATATAGTATTTAAAATATTTTGTTAACATAGGGCTTTTCATGACAGTGAGATATGTCTGCTCCTGGCAGAGCCAATATACTTAATAAAAGGATGATGGGCATCAAAGAAATTCCATATGGAGCTTGCTTTCAATGTGGTAAAGCTAGTCATTTGGGCAAGAAATTATCCTTGCCTCAACTGGTGACAGTATTCTGTCCAAACTGAACATTTAGGACACAAAGGAAAGTGATTGCCAAACTTAGGCAAGACAGGGTGAGACAGTCCTTCAAAATTCGTTCTATATATAAAAGTCTGTCAGATATTATAGGCCTGTAGGCCAAAGATGGATGACCCAATGTTGCAGAGGAAACTTGGGTGACTGTCTAGGCAGTCAAATGTCTGTCAGTTTTAGAAGTAGCTTTTGCTGCACTTCCTGTTTACTCAGGGAATATCCTTCTGGGGTCTTTGATGGAGCTGAAGGCTAGATAGTTATATTTATAGTTTTTCTTAGTTATGATAGAAAGTAAGTTAGTTTACAAAACTTTTTGGACTTGCCAAGGTATAGTAAATAATGGAGTATTTTCTCTGAATTTGCCAAATAAAAATGGACTGGATATTGTAAATGAAATTCTTACTTGATAATTATTCTTATTGTACATAGTTTTACTATATTAAAGTTAAAACATTTCATTTTTATTTAGACAAAAATGGGAAATGTTGTGAAATAGAATATTTGTTTTTTTTTTAAGATTTATTTTTTATGTATGCAACATTCTGCACGCCAGAAGAGGGTGACAGATCTCATTACAGATGGTTGTGAGCCGCCATGTGGTTGCTGGGAATTGAACTCAGGACCTCTGGAAGAGCAGGCAGTGCTCTTATCCCCTGAGCCATCTCTCCAGCCCCCGAAATAGAATATTTGTTTAACTATGTAAAGATATGTTACATTTGTTTGTATTGCAAAATAATTGTTTAACTATGTAACGATGTGTTGCATTTGTTTATGCTGCATTTGTTTGGCTATGTAAAGATGTGTTGCTGTTTTACCTTGCCTGCTTAAGGCACCTGATTGGTCTAATAAAAAGCTGAATGGCCAATAGCTAGGCAGAGGAGGACTAGGTGGGACTGGTGGGCAGAGAGAACAGGGAGCCTTCTAGTTGGACATGAAGGAAGTAGGAAAGCAGGTTGGACAGTACATAGATGGGGTGTGCGAGCCTCAAGGAAGCACATAGGTTAATAGAAATGTATTTTTTTTTTAAGAAAAAGCTAGCTAGGAACAAGCCTAAGCTAAGGCCAAGCATTCATAATTAATAAGTCTCTTTGTTATGATTTAGGGGCTGGCAGTCTAAGGAAGCCTGCTACATCTTTTCAATTATATTGTAAATTTTAGAACAAAAGTCATCTATTACATATTTTTGTTATGACCTTCCCTGGTGTTTAATACTAGTCATAAGAAAAGTTAGTAAAGCCTTCCTGACTCCATGAATTCACAGACAGAAATGAACAAGTTGAGTCTCAAACACCTACTTCTTGTATCACTTTTAAAGCTGAGACACCATTTTATACTCTTGACCTTAGTAGGTGTATGTGTCCTAGGAATCTCCAGGGTCTAACAGGACCTCTCTATATGACTCTTAAGTGTGATACAATATAATTAAATTATCTCAAAAAAATAAGAGATTGAACAATATACAACTGTTTCTTTCTCCAAGATGTTATTCAATATTGTCTTCTTCTCTAGGCATTCCCACACTAATTTTATCAAATTCCAACAAATAGCATCTTTCTTGGCATGGCAACTAAGTGCCACTACATGGGTAGGTGTGGTGGGTTACAGAACCTTTAATAGTGATTCCAGACATCTTCCTAACAATTCTAATTGGATTTGCTCTGTTTTTTATTTTGAGTAGAAAGACATACAACTTCTAGAATGCATCTCATTACTTCTTATAGCTCATCACGTGGTCTTCACATATCACCTGACAGATGTGTGTTATGGCTGTTAATGGTGTATCAACCTGGGACAGTAGCTTGCAAGCACTGGGAAATAACTGTATTTCTCACAAGCATGTTTATAATGAAGAGGTGGATGAAGCATACTAACAACAACAACAAAAGCACAGAATTTCTCCCCTCTTGAGGACTGGTATGAAATCTTTTCCTTCTCAGTATTTACTCCCATCCATCCCCATCTTTACCATTATAACTCATTCCAACCCGAATACAGAACTTGTCAGTAGTATACCTGTTACTCTGTCTCCTGTTGAGACAGTTTCCTAGTTCTCTATACAAAAGATTGATACTAACATTTCAGCTTGGCATGTACAACCATTAGCCTACCTTTCAAACCTCATCTACTATTGCCATTCACATAGCCACCCTCAGGATTGACAGATCACTGTTTGCTGAGAACAGTGTTTTTTAGCCTCTAGGCCACATACATGCCACTCTCTGACTGGATAACCTCTCTTGCATCTGTTTTTAGAAACTGACATTTTAGGTACATCTCTAATATGGCCTCCTTCACAGCATCTTCTCTGATCATGTCAAAGGGATGAATTTATCCTCCCAAAGCTTTTGAGTACTCCTTTCTTGCCATATCCATTTATTTATTTTTAAAACAGTGATTTCCATGTACATATACTCTCATGTAAAACACAATAAATTCTCTTAAAGCGGAAATTGGTGTACTTTGCCCCCCCCAAATACAGTATTTTGTTTTCTAAGATATTATAAATGCTAAAGCTCATAGATGTATCTAATTTACTAGAACTTGTTGCATTATGAAAATATACTAAAGAGATTATGCTAAGAAGATATAAAAAGCACAAAGGTAAGAGGAACAGAGCACACATTTTGGTCCAGACTTTAGTTCATTATAGTTGTACCTAATCAGCAAGTTAAGTGTGGGAATTCAGGTAATCTACATAGGATCATAGCCAGCGGATAATTTCAAACTGACAGTTACACTAAATGATTTATAAACTTCTTGATCTTGACTATGAAGGAGGATAGGATGAAAACAATCCAACCCACTTGCATCCAGTTCATCTATCACGCAATCTATGTACATAAAAATAATTTCAAAAAGATTTCTTTTTATGTGTGTGTGTAAGAGAGAGCATGCATGCACACGCTCACACACATGCAGAAACATACGTGTGGATGCCCTTGGGGGCCGCAAGAGGGTGTCAAATCCACTGGAGCTAGAGTTAAAGGTGGTCAACAAGCTGCCTGATGTGGGTGATGGGAATTGAACCTATAGTCCCCTGAAAGAACAGCATGTACTCTTTATGGCTGAGGATTCTCTCTAGTCCTTGACTTCTTAGAACAATTAGTTATTTATTTTTATGTGCATGGATGTTTGGTCTGCATGTATGTCTCTGTACTGCATGCATGTCTTGTGTCCAAAGAGGCCAGAAGAAGAAACTGGATATCTCAGGACTGGAGCTGCTATGTGGGTTCTGAGAACCAAATCCTAGTTCTCTGAAAGAGCAGCCAGCGCCCTTAACCACAGAGCCATCTCTCCCATTACAGACCTTGAATTCTTAAAATTTGCCTTTCCCCATCCCCTTTCCTGCCTCTCTTCCCCTTTTTTCTCCATCTTTCTTCTCTCCTGATATACTAGTTCTGTGTTAATTCTGAAATATAATTATTTGAACTGGAAGTGGAACAGATTGTTTGAGGCTATACCAAAACTGGTCTTGAGAGAAGAAAATAGTTTGGGGAGATTAAGAAGAGGCTTTGGTAGAGAAGCGTGGGATCTAGTTGCTAGAGCAGAGAAATGTAAGTGTAGTGCAAATACAAGTGAATTGGTGCTGTAAAAAAACCTCGGTTGACAACACACTTTTCAAGAAAGTAGTTCACTTGTCTTATACGATGTCCATTCATTATTCTGGTGTGATGAAAGCATTTTAGGAGAATGGGAATTCATTACAAATAGAAGATGGCTTGTACCGAGAGTAATAATATTTAAGGTTGTTATGGCAATTACACATTGGGAATTGAGTTACCTTTAATAGCTATTCACTTATTTTTGTACTTTTGATCCACTTATGCATCCATTCATCCTCTCACCCACTCACAGACTGGTCTAAAGTCCCAGAGGTGCATACTCATTAACTCTGTGAAACAGATGAGGTGATGGGAGAAGAGGCATAGAGAGGAGGCAAGTCTAAGTCCAGGCAGGGAAGTCCTTGCTGGATCTGTCACTGCATTCTCTAGATGGTTGTCTGGCCCGCTTCTTCTCGGGAGCTCTCTTGCCAGCTGCCAATCATCTGTATAGTCTATTATATTGACTGACAGAAAGCAATGAAATGATGCCCTTTTTTGTATAAAGCCATAATTAATAATTATTCTATCCTGAGCATGGAGCACATGGGACTCACTGTTCACGAAGACGGCAAACCTCAGGAAGGACAGGTAACGTTCCCCTTCAATGGGGTTCCAGCCCACGTCCGGATATCCTTTGGCCAGAAGCATGGGGCAGCTCTGAAGGCCACAACCTGCCAAGTAGGTTACTACCTGCCAAGAACAGCACAAAAGTGATGAATATCTATTATACTCAGTAGGATGACTACTGCGTTAAAAATTACAAATAAACAGAAAGGAAAAAGAAAACAAGTTTCAATAAAGAAAACTTGGATCTGCTTGAGCAAGCCCTGGTGAAAAGAATGGAAATGAGCTACCATGGAAAACAGGAGCGCTGTTTAAAAAAAATAATAAAATATAGGATTACCATATGATCCAGAAATTTCACTCCTGGCTCTATACACAAAAATTACAAATAAGATCTTGACAGATGTACAATCCAAATTCACAGCAGCGTAGCACTGTTCCTAACAGTTAAAAATGTAGAAGCAACCTAAGTATCTCTCAATGGGCAATTAGGTAAGAAAAATATGGCATATGCAGCTAATACACTCTAATCAGCCTTAGAGAGGAGGGACTTCTCATAGGCTAGGCCCGCATATTGGACGATCCTTGAAGATACATTAAGTGAAATGAGTCAGTCATGCAAAGAAAATACTGTGTGACTTTAATTCAGGAAAAACCAAAGCAGTCAAAACCATATGGGCAGAAAGAAAACTGGCAGTTGCCAGGGGCTGCAGGGAGGAGGGAGTTGCTGTTAAGCGGGCAGAGTTTGTTTGATGAAATGGAAGGAGCGATGAGATGAATGTGGTTCTGGCCGCGTAACATTAGAAAAGGCCTCAGTGACTCTGGACTGCACACATGAAGATGGCGAGAGGAGTAAAGTATGTGCACTTCGTCACAATGAAAATAGAAAATCCCATGCATTTAAGGACAAGATCATGTTAAAATTCCCCTTAAATGAGTCGTGAGAGCTGCATTTCTAGGAACTGGACACTTCTGATTTCTAGAAACTAGAGAGAGCCTGGATATTTTTACCCCTCCCCCACCAAATAATTACATACTTTTTCTTATAATCTTGGGCCCTTTTGCTCTAGAAATAGGGATGATCCAAGGGCCCAAGTTCAGCACAGCTCCCCCCTTCTTTGGGGGCATATAATTTAGTAGATTTGGAACCAGAACCTCCAGTCCACATTTGCTTGCAAGTAATCGAGGAGATTATGATCATGAGAATAAATGGTCAGTTCCTAGGTTTCCCCACCTCCAGAAAGAGGAAGTTGACCAGTCTGTAACTTATGTGGTGGCACATGCCTAGAATCTCAGCACTCTGGAGCGGGAGGCAGAAGGATCGGGAATTCAAGGCACAAAGAGAACCTGAAGGTAGCCTTGTGCTACATGAGGTCTTGTTTTTTTTTTAGTTTTTTAATTATTTATTGTTGTAAGGAGCGCGCAGGGCCCCTTGTTCCATCCCGCCTGACTAGCTTACACCCGAAATAATCACACAGAAATTGTATTAATTAAATTACTGCCTGGCCCATTATTTTTAGCCTCTTATTGGCTAACTCTCACGTCTTGATTTAACCCATTTCTAATAATCTGTATGTCACCACGAGGTTGTGGCTTACTGGGAAAGATTCAGCATGTCTGACCCGGCATCTCCATGGTGGCTCTCTCTGCCTGCCTTCTTTCTCTCAGCATTCAGTTCTGTCCTCCCCACCTAGCTAAGTTCTGTTCTACCAAAAGGCCAAGGCAGTTTCTTTATTCGACCAATGAAAGCAACACATAGAAAGAAGGACCTCCTACACCAATTTATATAGTTTTAGGTCAGGATAGTTTATTTGTAAGCATATAAGCGTGTGGAAAGTTACAAAGATAAAAGAGAGCCCCCTGTGGTGCCAAGGCTGGCCAGTGCTCCCTTGACCTTGGTAATCAATGGTCTTTTCGTGGTACTTGGGTAGCCAGGGGTCCTGACTCAAGCTCTGGATCAACAACAACCATTTAATGTCAAAGGCCAAGATGCTAAGGTTGGGATGGCCAAAAAGAGGCAAGCTAAAAATTCGACTGGCAATGGTCTCTTTGCTTTTAGACTGCCAGACACAGCTCGTGAGATCTCAGGCTGTGAGTCACAGACTCCAGATTTTGTCCACGTTTTGCCAGAAATCAGGGACAGATACCAGCACACCAACTGCTGCTGAGGATTGAACCGCCACTCTGTTTTTGACTTTGGTATTTTGTGGATATGTGGGGAAGAGGAGAATTTTGCTCCCTCACAAGAACAGAGGTGTGTGTGTGTGTGTGTGTGTGTGTGGTCTATGTGGTGTGATGTGTGTGTGTGGTGTGATATGTGGTGTGTGTGTGTGTGTGTGTGGTGTGTGTATAGGAGACAAGTGATGTTCCTTTATCACAAACCTTTAGGACGTAGGGTAATCTCATTTACTCTTCTTGCAGTTGGGAGAGCTGATGAAAGTTAACCCTAAGTCACATCTGATTTCTTTTAACGTCATTATAGCACCAGTTGTTTGATAAACTATTATTTGACAAGCTCAGTAAAAGATCCTTCTCCTATTGAAAGGGAGATCATTATGTAAAGTTAAAAAATGACAGGCTCAGAAAGACAAATACCACATGTTTTGTTGCATATGTGGCAGGTAGTTTTTAACTTATGTACATTTGTGTATGATGTGTGGTGTGGTGTGTGTGTGCGTGTGATGTATGTATGTGCATGGTATATTGGTGTGTGTGTGTGTGATGTTTCTCTGTGTGTGTGTCTGTGCGTGTGTGTGCATGCATACACATGTGATTAGGTTTGTTCTTTGCTGATCTCCTTCCCCCTCCCAAATAGTTACCCATCATGCTTTCATTACAAATATATTTCAATACCTTCTCCTCTTGTTCCCTCTTCCTCTATCTCTGCTCTCTCCCTTCCCTCACATAGGCTCTCTCTATCTGTGTGCTCTACACACCCACCCACACCACCACCACCAGCACCACTACCACCACACACACATCACACACACAGACACACCACATACACAATAAAACACATTTCTTTATATGGCAACAAAAAATTAATTAAAATAAAGATCCCTTTCCTGACTTTGGCTTTTACTCTAGTGATATATTAGGGATTTAACTAGTCCCAACAGGGATGCTTACTGATTTGACAAAAATGATTAAAATTTTACTTATATGTTGTCCTCTCTTAAAATATTATCAGTTAAAAATATCTCCTGAATGTTGCAAAATACCCCAAAGAACTAAATGAAATGAATGACTCAAATACACCTTCTGCTGAATTGTACCACCCCAAATTTATGCACTGAGACTCAGCTCCAGCGTATGAGAACATTATGGAGGAAAGACCCGTGAAGAAGACACTAAGTAGAAAGGGGTCTTTGAGGGTAGTGTCCTTGTCAAAGGAGGAAACAGCTGTGCAAAGATACAACACAGATACTTCTGCAGAAGACAGGCCCTGTAGGACACAGCAAGAAGGTAGCCGTCTGTAAACCAAGGAGAGAAGCCTGAGGGGAAATGGAAGCTGGTAACAGTTGGCCTTGCCTTTCCAGACTGGAGAACTGAGAAGATCAACTTCTCATATCAAAGTCATCCCGTCTGTGGACATGTATTACAGAGGCCCCGGAAGATGAATATGCCCTAACACCTCAAAGTAAATGTGCCCAGTTAGAAATAAGTGACGCAGACACAGGCGTGTAGTCTGCCTGCTTCATCATGGGCCTGAATTATTATTAGTTAAACACACCCGAACCAATGTCCTAACACAGAACTTCAGTAAATTATTACTGGGAAATCATCATCTCATCTTAACAGCCTGGACATGGTTCTGCAACTTGGCCGACAATTCTCTGTCATGAGTGAGACAGCAGGGACTTCCTGACTGGTACCATCGTCCGCCTGTCTGTGTGCCTTCAGATAGACTGGGCATCGCTGCCAAGATAGCTCAATCATAACATACTAGTGCCCCCTTCTCTGCCTTCTCGAACAAAGTTCTTTGAGTCTTCTTATTCTATGTGGAAAGAGCAAAGCAAAATGTATTTTTAAAATAATTTTCCACCTCTGCCTCACAGATATATTTCCTAGGGTCTCCTCATCCCTCTTTGACTGCTCTTCCTGTTGTTTAGTTGTTGATTTTTTTTGTGACCCTCTTAGGGGGCAGTGGTCCTCAGGGCCCTGTCCCCTCCTAGCAAGGACCTCACCTACCCAGAGGGCTTCAGTCTCCCTTCACAATCTCTGTCTGCAGCTCGGAAAACCCTCTTGAGCTTTAAGTATGCAGCCAGCTCCTCAGCTGACATTTCCATCTGGGAACCTCAAGACACCTCTGTGCTACCCCCTGACCTCAAAGGAGCATCTAATCATTTGACATCAGAAAATGACATTGTTATTTGAAAAGTATATGCTCAAGGGCTATGCAATTGAGTTACAAACATGCAAAACAAAATTTCATCATATCGTAAGTTTCTAAAGTGGTGTGTTAGATTGTTTTCACACCCCTCCTTGGCTGCATGTGACCTTTAGGGTGTAGGTTGGGCATGCCTGCAAGTGAACCAAAGCAATATTTGATCAATGGCTGCTATTTGTCTTCTCTAGGTCTTCTGGATCCAAACACTTCTCACATCTGCCGTGTCAATATTAACTGAAGTCAGCACCCACTTGTGCCTGGATTACAGAAGACAGCTCAGCAATTCTTCTCCCCCCCCAGCTCTTGTTTCTATTCCAGTCAGTTTCCTTATTGATTGCAACCTTCAAAACCACACAACATATTATGTACTGTAATATAATTGAAATGAGCATGGGCTCTTGAGTCACTTACCGTGTGGCACTGAGGACATGACCCAATCTCATTTCCTTGCCCATAACTTCTGAGCAATAATAATAATAATAATAATACAATGACTTCTTCTGAGGGTCACATGAGTTAACCTATGGGACACACTCAGAGTGCAGCCCGGCAAACAGTGACCTTGTATGAACATGAACTTCTATTATTAATAAAGTCCAATTTCTGACCACACCCATCACCTTTCTCACCAAGCTCGCATGCACTTGATGCTTCTGCCATGTTTGGCTTTCTGGCTGTCCTAGACGGGGCTTTCCTGGCTGAGCCCCAAACATTCCATGTTTCCCCAACGGTGCAGCTGACAGCTTCTGCTCATCCCTCAGTTGCTGCTTTCTCTGAGTGACAGCTCTTCTCCCTCGTGCTCCCAAACCCGCTCTCAGAGGAGTGTGGGTGACCTTTGACTTCTTCCACTCCTTGCTCACCCCTTTGCTCTTCTCCATACATAGAACTCAGATTGTTCATCTTACCAGTCATCCGCTCAAGCCAATAATTCCATGAGTGGCATGCTGGAAAATCTTCCAATCAAATATTTACCAAAGTCCCACCATGGCCCACTAGGATCATTTTCTTTCCTATAAACCTGGAACATTCCACTTACTAATTATTAATACAGCACCCCCAGGAAAGATGAGTACAGAAAACTCGGTATCAAGCATGGAGAACTTTCTAGAGTGGTCATTCTAAGTCACAGAGCACAGTAACTTTTCAACTGTAGGCAGATTGTCACTATTAGGGACTGTATTCACAATCCCAGTAGGGGGCAGCAGTGTGCATGTGGCCAGCACATTGATTTTACAACCTCCCGTTAGAACTATTTCATATGTGGACTCATGAATTAGATCGCACAGAACTCTTCTGTAGGGACCACAGGGATCCAAGTGATGTTCCGTGTATAACAGTGACATGGGGCCTTCACATCTGAAGAACATAAATGTCCACACTCTCATGTCCAAGAAGCTGATTATCTTTGGTCATAAGTGACCCTTGGGATCTATGGTAGTATACCAGGCACTCATATTATACTACGCTTTCACCAATATAAAATGGATCTAAATGGAAACTTAGGTGTTGGTTTGTTTTTTCTCTGTGTGGCTGCAACAGAGTTACGAGAAAAATAAGATGTTGTCTCCCAAGCACCAGTTACCTTTTCAAGATCTGGTTCTTCCAAGCCCAGTGCCAACTCGTTGTTGTCCATCACAGAGGAGGCTGCCACGTCCAGTGGGGTGGACCCCCTCATCGATGGGGAAGCTGAGGATGGAGCAAAAGAAGCGGAGCATTAAGGCCAGCCAGGTCAGATTTAAGAGTGCAGTGCACATATGTGGACAGGAGAGGGCAGCAAATACATTGAAACCTGGCCAGCGCTGCACAGAGGCAGCCCTGGGAGAGGGCTGCAGGCCCAGCTTTAGAAAAGCCTTATTTGCTGCCCTTCCTTCATCCTGCTCATTACTGTTGGGAATACTAACTAAAACAGAATCACCCTAGGGAATGGGTTGGGACTACATAGTTTCAAGTACCTTCATAGCACAAAACTTCTTGGAGTCTCCATTTTGTGATCACTCCAAAGGCTCAGGGGCTCCTTCATTGGGCCCAAAGGACTTGGAAAATTTTGGGGCTACCACTTGGGGTTTAAAAACAGTGTCAAACAGCACAAGTCCATATAGTTAAATTAGGGTACCAATGCTGCCTGTGACACTTATTTTTGGTTTACAATTATGAAAAACTTCAAGAGACATTTTACAAAAAAACCAAAAACCCAAAACTAAGAACAAAAAACAAAACCGCAAGAACAAAAATAACAGCAACAACAACAAAAAACCCTAGTAGCCTGAGGTTGCATTTGATAAACAAAAGGAAAGTGAGATTCCACGTTTCAAGTGTATGTGTTTGTGTAAACTCATTTGGTTTATGTCCAGCATGGTGAGCCAGGCAGAAAAGTGAGTTGCTTTTCTCACAGCGGTGCCAAACTTCTGTTTCTCCATTTCCATTCTCCCTAGCTGCTCTTGGCCGGGCTGCTGTGCAGCTAAGGGCAGAATTTGCTGCTTGGCTGGTGGGCCAGGAATGAATCCTGCAGCCAACTTGCCAGGAAAGGAGTGGATCCGTGACCTTGGTCTTAAGAGCTCTGCTCACTGATTAGCTGAGTGGGCTGTGAAAATTTGTTCTCAGCATACACCCTCCAGTCCTGGCAGCATTTCTTAAACTATAGGCCACTGGACCTGAGAGACGACACTGACTCAGCCCCCACAGGCAGTTGGTAGCAACACCTATAGAGAAAGTGGAGATCACAGACATGCTTTTACGCACTTGTTTTTTTTGGGACAGGTTGGTCTTGTTTTGCACTTACAAGCGTCATCACATACGTGTTGATTCTCTGCCCTTTCCTCCTAAGGAGTCAGGAGGGAGAGTGGGACTGCCTGGGTCCAAAGATGGAGGGGTAGCGTGTGCCACACGTACCTAGGCCCACACTGCTGTTCTCCAGCAGGTAGCTTAGATGCTCAAACATGGCCTTCTGATTTTGCCGGCTAATTCGACAGAAATAGCAAAGGAAGCGACAGCAGCTAGCAACCATTTTTGGGAAGGCAATCTGTGGGCAGAAGTAGGAAGTATTAGAGAGAAGAATCTATCATGAGGCCTTTGTGACCAGTTGGGGCTTTAAAGGAGGCTTAGGTTGAAGTCTCACAAGCTACAAATTATTTGGAACATGAACTTTTTCCTTACACCTCTTCTCCCTAAGATGTTTATAGGAAGGACAGAATGCCTAAGAATGAGGCTTCCAAAAATCTCGGAAATTAGCTATAGTCCCCAAGACCTTTCCTTCTAAGGAAAACATCTATCAGTTATTACCTGCCTCCTTACATGTCCCACAAAACTGCACAACCACACGACCATTGCTTCCAGCTGGAGTGAGTAGAATGTGGGAGGGTAATATCAGAAACAGGGCTGGGGATCACAGAAACACAGTGCCCAGCAGTCCATCAAAACTCAGGTCCTCTGGGCCAAGGGTGGGCCCCACAGTTAAAGTCTGAAAGGCGCTGGGTGATGGTGGCGCACGCCTTTAATCTGAGCACTCGGGAGGCAGAGGCAGGCAGATCTCTGTGAGTCTGAGGCCAGCCTGGTTTACAGCGTGAGTTCCAGGACAGGCACCAAAGTTGATATGCCCTGTTTCTATGAACATGTCCCCCAAGTCACTGCTCTTCTACTGGTGCTCAAGGCACTTGTCACCACATACATGAGTTAGCATGAAGGTGCAATCCTTCATCACTTGATTTGCTTGCCTTCCCTGCTTAACAGAGGAATTAGCGTATCTGTGGCAAGCTATAGCTTATTCCGGATCTTATAATGCTCAACAAACAGTGTCAGAATCCAAGAAAGAGCTTTATTTCCCCCCTTTACAATCATGGGAGGTGCTCTAAGAAACAGTTCTGAAGTCTGCAGTCATTGCGGCATCCAGATGTGCTGAGGGTTCTGTGGAGAGATTTAACTTTTCCGAGATGATGGATTGTAACCTGGAAGTATAAATCGAATAAACCCTTTTCTCCCCTAAGTTACATTGGTCAGTGTTTTTATCACTGCAACAGAATAAAATGAGAACAGCACTTATTCCTGGGATGGTGGCACTCTAGCAATGGCAACATTTGAAACCACATTCCATATTTTGCCTTCAGAAGTTATGCATTCTAGATGGGTAGGTGGATAAAATGCTTCCTGCACTGGTGCGAGGACTTAAGTTCTGATCTCCGTCACCCACATAAGCAAAGTGGGAATAAGCCCACCTATAATCCCACCATTCGGGGGGCAGAGACAGGGAATCCCCAGAACAAGCTGTTTGGGTAGATGATTTGAATTTGTGACATCTGAGTACAGGGAAAGACCCTGTCTCCATAAATAAAATGGGGAACAATCTAGGAAGACAGCTATGTCGACTTCAGGCATCCATATGTATATGCATAATTGTGCATACACACCTACACACGTGCATCCACATGCATGAGAGCATGCTCACATATATGCATGTATACTACACATATACACACATGCAAAAACAACAAAAAGAAACCATTCATTCTAAGTAAAATCTCTGGAAAACTGGAATAAATTCCCAGTTGCACCCTATGCCACCAGCAACGGCCCCCTTCTTGGACTCTTTTGGCTCTGTAAAAATCTTTCCTCCCAGGGGAAAAACTGAGGCAATAGATACCCAAGCAAGTACTCCTGTCCTGAGAGTCAAGTTCTGGCTACGTATGGCATTACCTGTGATTTCTCTGTACCCAACACGTTCACCATCACCTCCATCACCGTCTCATGCATGCCAAGGACTCTCATAAGGTTGGGGTGCTGGTAAAACACCTTGTTGTTCATTATGTCCCTAACAGAAAAACAAGAGGGAGAATTAAGCACCTATTGCTCTTCTACTGTGAAAATCCAGGAATGAGAACACACAAACACGATTTGGGTCAAGTAATATTAAAATGATAGGCTAAGAAATGTAATAAGAAGGTACTAGGTCATGAAATACATATGGATTCTTTTAGCTGACATCAAAAAGGAGCACAAAAATATGTCTAAGTGATTTTTTTAAAAAATGTTCATTTCTAATGATAGTTAAACAATTCTCCCTTCAATTTTTTTTGCTTATAATAAATTCTAAGACCATCTAAATCACCGGATTTTTCTTTCTCTATGTACCCAGGAACTTCTTTTCTCCCCATGTGCTGTGTTTCTTTGTACTCATTTTCTTAATGACAGAACTACATATTTTTCTTATAGGAATTTTGTATTTGATACCATGAGGTTTGTGGGTACCAGTCTTCAGAAAGCAATGGCATGAACACGCAACAACATCACACCTTCACATTATTTCACAGAATGTCACACAATGGCGCTTAGGCAAATACAAGTCTGGAGATGCAACATTTGCCTGCAACTTGGCTGGAGAGGGGAGGGCCTATTTCTGCAGCTCATTTCCCTCGCATAAAAGTCTCTTCTTTTCTATTAAATATTCCTCTTTGCAAGTGAATTTGGGGAATGCATGCATGCACATACCCTTTCTTTAATGGGAATCATCCAAACCACTTTCCTGGTCCTTAGTGATGCTTCTGTAGTTTGCCAGCCCAAGGATGGGGAGGAATGTTGCTTTTGAGTTTAATCATATAACACTGCGGGCTGGCCAGTGAACGTCACTGGCACTTGTTTTCTCTATGTTCTGCACTGAAAGGAAATTCCCCTGGCACCAAAGTTGCCAGGAATTGTCTTGTCTCCATAGTTTGTGAGGCAGATCCATGAGCCTACTGTCATTATTTAAGGCAGCTCACAGAACAAACAAAATCAATCTACAGTTTAGATCTGGGGAAAAGGGGCCAGCTGGGAATATCCCAGATGCCTCAGAAGATGCCCAGCCAAAGTCTCCAGTGATCAAATGGTTTCTCTCTCAGGTTAAGCATACTGCCCTCTCCTCCAGACTTGTTTTCATGACCCCACATAGGCTATTTTCATAAGAGTCTCTAAGAATTCTGTTCATTTCTTTTAGTAATGCTCTTTCACCTTGCACAACAGGCACTCTGGTATCTTGTGTTACAGAGGTAGCTCATGCAACAGGGATGTATCACCACAAGGAGAGAGAAATCTCTCTAGAAAACTGTACTTGCTGTGAGTGACCCTACCCCAGCCCGTTGATCATAAGAAGCTCCTCTTCCTTGCCCATCCTGACACTGAGGAGGGACCGAATCTGGCCCAGGGCAGCCAGCAGGTTGATGGTGTCGCTCACGGAGGCCTGGCTGATGGTGTAGGTCTTCCGCAAGGCCTGTAGTAACTCCCCGATGCTGTCATACTGTCTCCGGAGGAGGTTGAACATAATCCTCACCAATTCTGCATCCTGGATTTGGTTCTCCTGGGCCCAGCGGATCATTGTCTGGGAGACCAGTTCCTTCAGTGTTGCTAGAGAGAGAATAGGAGAAGCCACTAACCATGGGTGCCCAGAGCAGAAAAAGTTAGGCAGGACAGACATTCTCCTCACCTGTCAGACTTATCAATAGCTGGCTTAAAATTTTTTTATTTTAAGGTTGAGTCATGGCATTTATAAAAGTAGAATATGTCATCAAGACATAAATATGCCACCTCTACCACAGTAAAAATATCACAATTATATTCTGAAAAATGCAGTTCTCATTTGATTAATGTTTGGATTCATCCTGAAAATTGAATAACAAATAAGACTCTGTCTTTGCCTTCAGGGAGCTCATAGCCAGTTCTTTACATTTTTACTTTGTGATAAAATTTTATTGTTATTGCATAATATAATGCAATAAATGCTACAATGGAGGTACTTGCAAGTGCCACGAGACAGGGTGCAGAGCAGCTGTTCTGGGTAAGCCAAGGTAGAAGGTTAAGCACTGGCCCATGCTTCTTTAGAGCAAAGCAAATGAAACACTGGTATTTACCATCATAACTACTGTCTCTAAATGTATTAGCGATATCCCCTGGCAGGGACTGAGCAACAATTCAAAAACAATAAAAGCTAACAACTCAAGAATAACAAAAGAGATTTTAGATGACATGAACATAACATATATTTGGAGAAAACAGAAGTGGGCTGAGAGGATATGACCAGGTTTGAAGACTTGTAGCCTAGGCATCTGACCATTACATACAAAAAATAATTTCTTTTTACTGGATCTTTTGCAGGAGTTGACTGATGCTGCAGCGTGAACTCCCTCCATAAGCATGACAAGAAAGAAACCACTATGATGTTGAATTTGGAATTTATTGGGGTTCGTAGCCAGTTCCACATGCACAGAGGAAATCAGCTAAAATGAGACCAGCTGAGAGCCTTGTGATGGATGGACCACAAGGCCCCGATAACTGCTGACTAGCTCTGCTTTGGGAAGAAACTAAGAGGCACAGGCTGATCTAAGTTCAGGAGGTGAAGGGAGACATGCTGGGACAGCTGGGTAGGCAATTTTCACCCCTTCATTGCCTACACAGTTTCAGAAGATTCCACAACAGTGGAGAGAAACACTGATTAAAAAAACCATAATTGTGTCCAGATCTCACACCGGCATCACACTCCTGGAGGGCATGGGTTGTACAAGAGCCTTCATTCAGGCCAGGTGATAAAACTAGAGCTAAGAGGACAACTAAAGACATTAAATCCACCCGTGAAAGGATTAGGAATGCACTCACGTGGACGCTTTCTCTAGTCTGTGTCATTTCCAATAGTTAAGTTCTCTACTCCACATTACTATACATAGCAGATGTCTGCTCCACATACACTCTTGGCTCTGCCATAGGCTATAAAAATAGAACTTAGTCACCGAAGCTCTAAAAGATCTAGATGTAAAGGATTAATTTAGCTTGCTGCTGTGTCTATCAACCCTGTGGGTGTTTCAGGTTCAGGCAGGAGACATAAGTTGAAATAATTAAAAAAAAAAAAAAGGATACACAGGCTAGAGAGAAGCACAGTTAAGAGATCTTGCCGACCCTACACCCAAGGCTCAGGGAATATCACGGGAGAGGTATTGAAAAGATCATAAGAGCCAGAAGTTCAGGATGTCTATTACTAGTTAGTGTCCCCTAGGCATGACAGGGAAAATATAACTATGAACTATGAAATATCAACAAGCATAATCACAACACCAGCAGCTGACATGCCAACGACAAGGGAAATTCCACACGGTCCCATCCTGAGATGAAGAGCTTCAGGTAGTCAGTATCTGCAGGGAGAGGGAGGATTAATTTTCTCCAGAAAGGAGTTCCTGCATAGGATGTCCAACCTCAAGTGGTCATATACATGTATCTATAAGCAATAAGTGTACATGAGTGGCACTAAATGGTAGAGAGAGGGGAGGTTCTCTCTCTCTCTCTCTCTCTCTCTCTCTCTTTGTGTGTGTGTATGTGTGTAAAATAATAATTAAAGAAGAGACCATGAATTTAGGAGAGAGAGCCTAGGAAAAGTTTGAGGTGAGAGAGAAAGTGAGTGTGAGTGATGTAGATAAGTATTCATGTATGAAGCTCTCAAGCACTTAAAAAGTCTTGCTTAGTAGGGACTTAGCAGTAATACCTGTTAGCATCTGTACTGTCCGGGGGGGAGGATAAGCTGTTATTAATGGGCTGTGTTGGGCTTTTCTCAACAAACTATTTCCCTGTTGAATCATTGGCAAAGTGATTCCACAAGCCCCGAACCTCTCACACTGCCATCCCCAAATATCACAGACTATTACTAAGGCTGTTACTCTATAACCCAAAGGGAAGAGCCTCTTGCTGAAGATGCAACTTACTTATATCATCAAACGTGGAAAAATCAAGCTGGAATCTAAAGAGAATGTTCATTCCTACTGACTGGCTTTCATGGCACTGGAACGTACTTGCACACTACCAGAGGAGGAACGTCATCGTCAAATGACTAAGATACAAACCCTGAGACCTACGACACTGCAAGATATCCTGGTGCAACAGTGACACAATGATATGTGAGTAGTCACTTTTTAGATGGATTTAAGGGCCACTCTATAAGATGGAGCCCATACCTGATATGGTTAAAGAGCCCAAGAACCTTAGATTAGATAGGTCATGGGCCTAGAGGAAAACCTACCACTATAATTCTGCTAAAGGAATGTTGCAATGAAATGAGTCCTAATGACACATTGCTATGCCCACAGATAGTGCCTTGCTCAGCCCTCATCAGAGAAGCCTCTTCTTGCAGTAGATGGTAATGAAAGAGATCCACAACTGGGAGATGCATAGTGTGAGAGACTTTGGAGCACTCAGTCTTAAATGGACCATTTTTTTTTTTAAATTAACTGCCCCACTCAAGGCTCAGGGAGCTTTGTGGAAGTGAAGGCAGAAATGCTGTAAGAGCCAGAGGTGACAGATGACTCAAAGAAAACAACATCTTCCATACACAACAGGGATGATATACATATAAACTCACAAAGATTATAACAGCACTCATAAGACCGGCACAGGTTCCAACCCGATAAACCCCCAGCACTGAGAAAGCAAAGTGGATGCAAAGTCCCACCCATAGCCAAGGAACTTTCTGCAATTAAAAGCTGGAAAGAGAAAGTCAGTTTCTTCAATGGAAATATCACCCACATTCCAGGACAGGCCCCATACTGAGAGTAGCTGGTCAAGAAAAAAACAGAATTCATGCTTTTTTGTGTATTTTTTTGTTGTGTTAATTTCTTGTCCTACTGATTTTCTTTTATTTCATTCATCTGTTTGTCTATTTTGGTTTCCATTTTTTTTAAAATTTTTGTTGTTTTCCTCTGTTTGAGAGGTGGGTAGGGGGGTGGGAGGATCTGGAAGGAGTTAAAGGGAGGGAAAAGAACATGACAAAAATATATTGTATAAAACATTTTTTAAAATTAAAATTGAAAAAGAAACATTTCCCAGGTGCATCTATTCTTATTTCTTCTAATTAAGATAGTAAGAACAAAGGAAATATGCAAAAATGCAGAAGCTCTTGCACCTGATACAAGTTGTATAGTCCTATAAATAGTACTTCCTTTAAAGCACACACTCTGGTATGAAGTTCTCACTGTAAATGGCCAGATCCTCCACAGAAATAACACACAGCATCACAGTCCCTGCCACATAGGAGAAGCCATGATCAGGCAGAATCCAGCTCAAGGCTACTTCTTTTGCAATAGGAAATTTGCAGTCATGAAACCAAATAAATGTTAGCATTTCTTTAACCTGGCTTTGTCTCTTTGAGTTGTTGGTCCAACAGACTTGGAAGACCAAGAGACTTCCCAAACTGTATAGGCTATATATAGGACAGAACACACATAACACACACACACACACACACAAGTACACCCCCCCCCACACACCACATACACACACACCCCCACACCCCCACATACACACCCCACACACCTACACACCCCACCACACCCCTACACATACACACACCACACATATACACCACACACACACATACACCCCTCGTGAGAGAGAGAGAGAGAGAGAGAGAGAGAGAGAGAGAGAGAGAGAGAAGTCATTGTCCTTGGTTCCTTCCTAGAACTTGAAGGTAGACCTTAATGGTGAAAATACCACATGCTTTGGATATGGGACCTGGAGGAACAGAGCTCATGCTGATTTGGAGGCCTCCTTTCTGAAGACTAGTTCTCCTATTACTAGAAGGTGCTGTGCAAACTGCCAAAGGAGACAAACAAGCAATCGTCCTACTTAGCTATGAAGCCCGTGATCCACAACAATGAGTGTGACAAGATATCCCACAGGGTACAATAATGGCACTTATATTTTAGGGGTAACCAAGAGCCATGTAATTGGACTTCAGATCCACACACTAGAAAGGAATTCATTCTCGATACTATAAACAAAGCCAATTACTCATTGCTGGTAAGGTCATGGTCCCTAGAGGAAAACCTACTACTGCCACTTTCCTAAACAGTATAATTTCCAAATATATTCTAAATATTTATCTTTATTCCTACAGATAAATGTTGCTCATTTCCTTCATCAGAGAAAATTATTCTTGTAGCAGATGGATACTATTGCAAAAGTCACAACTGGTGAAGATGCAGAGAACTCTGTGGGTGCCCAGCCCTACATGATACATCTATAGTACAACTCTACATCTAGGTCCTAGGAGTAAAACAGAAGAGGGAGCAGAAAGGTTGGGAGAGCCAGAGGACAATAATAGCGTCTGTTAAGTAGTGCCTTTTATATATGACAGGAAAGCTGCACTCATGAACTCTCAACACTATGATTGCCTAAACAAGACATGAATGATGACAATATCAGTCAACATGCCAGCATGAATGGGGCAGACTCATGGAGCTCCACCCTAGATGAAGCATACAGGTAATTACTGGCTATGGAGAGAGGGAGATTAAGTTTTCTCTAGGGATAAGTCCCCTGCTAGAATCTCCAATCCTCAAGTAGTCAGCCCTAGACACATGTGCATATAAGAAACACTAAATGGACTCAGGAGGTTGTATTCAGAAATACACATGTATGTATAAATAATAATAATAATAATAACAATAATGTTAATAATAATAAGGAGAGCATGAATTTGGGAGGGAGTATGGGGTACAGGGGGAATTTGAGGGGGCAAGGTAAAGTTGTAAATATAAATATATTATATATAAAATTACCAAAAATAATAAAAAACTATATTCAAAAGAAATATGCTTTCTTTACTGTGTTAGGTTTTCTGTATATCTGGACTTATGAAAATTAAAATAATCGGTGCATAAACAATTCTGGGAACATACTTATAAACGTTAACTATTAATACTATAAATAATGGTAGTTGTGAAAGTTTACTGAATAGGGGCTCAAAACTGTTTAGGCAGTTTGGAAGGTCATAAGAACTCAAATATTTTATTTGCTGTTTTAATTATATATACATTGGCTCTGATGGAAGAGAAGAAATGATAGTCGAAAGTGCTAGCTTATGAAAACAAAGACGTCAGCAAGACTTAACCATATTCCTTATCATCTGCCTGGGAAAACAGTCAATTTTACATCGGAATGTCTTGAATGAAGAACTAAGAATCGTATCAATAAAACTTTCAAGATGATCATTTAACCCTTGGAGACACAATGGTGATAAGCACAAAGCACAAAGCTTTTTTTTTTTTTCTTGAAGAAAAGCATTTGCATGTGATTGAGTTACCAGTTAAGCTAGCCCCCTGTCTGCTGGAATACCATTTAAATGAGAAGAAAAACAACCTGTGGCTAATTGGTCTTAGAAAACATATTTTCTTCAAAAAGAAATAAGTTTTCCACTTTCAAATGATAGTATTTGCTGCAAATAAGGAAATTTGAATTTCAGATGAAAACCAGAATTCTGGCAAACGTTTATCTGCACTGTGAGCTTTGACAGCTTCTCAAAACTTAAAGCTCCCCTCATTAAATTACTGATATTAGCAAGTGTGATTTGAAAATATTTTATAATGAACTGTATCAACAGCTGATAGATCTGTATTACTCAAGGAAATAATGATTTCCATAAAACAATGCATGTAACTACAAAAAAAAATGTAGCAGTGCCAACCAGCAAACAATCTATGATGGCCTTTATTTCAGCTGAGGTATGATATGTTTTGGTTTTATTTACCCCATCCTCTAACTATTTCTAGATCTATGCCCCCATCCTCACCTACAGAACCTTGTGTTCTCTCTCTCCCTCTTTTTAAAACCCATTAAGTACAATTTATGCTGCCCCTATATTCTTAGATGTATGGGTTTCCACTGGATTGTGGTCATCAACCAGGGGCTACCCTCTTAAAAAAATTGGCTCTCCCTTTTATGGTAGCTGTCAATTATGTAATAAAGCATAAAATTAAGTTATTTGAACTTCCATATATACAAGTAACTTTTGAGAATCTACTATTCAGTCACTAGAAAAGACTCTCCACAAGTGCACCAATAAGCTATAGAAGTATTAGTTCTCTCCCAGTTATATTTATATTTGAGGCCCTTTTCTCTACTTTATATCATATGAGAACCCAGCTGCCTTTCAGATAATAAATTTATAAAACAGCATATTATTTCTTTAGCTATTTTCAAAAGAAAATTTAACTATTTTATGGAAATATGTTGTTAAATATGTAGCTGTCTATTTTAATTATTTTTAGATGAATTAGTAATATTACAAAATATTGCAGCTTTAATTTTTAAGCAAGTAAACACTAATAGATGTACACAGCCTGGGTTAGCGCTGTAAGACTCTATGTAATAGTTAGGAATGTAGAGAATCCCCAAGACCAAATACTTTGACACCCATTGCTGGGTGGACAGGGTCTATTATGAAATAAAGGCTATCCCTAGAAAGTAAAGCTTTCTCTCCAGCTTGGGCGAAGCCCACTCCACCAGGCTGTGTGATTCTGATTAGTGAGTAGAGCCCTTCATCCAGCCAGCTATGGTGAAGGATGTTCCGCTGCTCGCTTCTGGATGGATTAGCGATGAGGGCATGAGAGTAGGACTCCTCGCACTGAGAAGCAGAGTGAGGATTAAAGGATGACTATTTTGAAAATCGAATCCTGGAAGTTAAGGGCCCTACAGATCTGCCGGCTAGCTCGAAGGGTCCGGAAAGTTTTCCCCTTCATTGGGCTCAGTTTGGGTGTAAGACCAGTCATCTTCAGAGAAGGGAGGGCTGTGCCTGTGTTATTCAGTAGGTGGATGACTTTATTTGGCTGGTCCCTTAGCCCACATGGGGCACACAAGGAACGGGCAGGCTGCAGGTGGGATGGGGGAACTTAACATCAGGGTATCTTCACCAATGCAGATGGTCTCAGCAGTAATAGAAGCTGTGGCATGAGCTGCAGGAGTTTCACTGTGGTGAGCATCCAGGAGCCAGGGTAGATGTTATGCACATGTTTCTGACTGTCCTTAGCTAAAAACCAAGTTGCCTCCTGTGTTCACTTCTAAATTAGCTTCATAATCAAATGTTATTTTATGGGGATTTGCTAGGTGTCGAAGATTGAGTTCAGTGCCTCCATGAAACAATTTCAAAACACTATTATTGCTCATAGGACCTTAGCTGAAGAAATTCAATAATTCATGCAAGCAATTTGGGCATATTGCCAAATCAGTTTCTAAATACTTATGTTTACACCCATAAACCTGGACTGCTCTACCTTGGTCAGAGAAGCTTTCTTTTTCCGTGGCCAGTAGTTAATGCAGAGATTAATAGCTGTTAAAAGTGCTAAAAAGGAGAGACTAAGTGCTCAGCCCAAACTGGGATATTTTTATAGACTGTGGTTCGGGGAATGTCATGGGATGAGGGGGATGAAGAAGGGGAGAACTAGAGGATGAGGAAGAGTACAGTAAAATGCTGTCTTCAAGACATGACTGGGCTGTCGCCATCAGGAACTCACACAGCTGTGGTTATTCGCACTAAATCCAAACACCAAGCCTCAGTTCTGGCATAGATAGGGGAGGTATACCCCAGGCCCCACTCCTTAATGAGGACTCACTACCAGTTGATTGCTGCCGGAGAACGGAGTATCATTCTTTTCTGAGGGTGTTCCCACTGGTAATTTTCCTGTGCTCCAGTGGGTGGCCCTACGCCCATGGACCTAAAGGCAGCACTAATTGGACTTTGTGAGCTATCTAAAAAGCAAGACAAAACAAACAACAACAACCCCCCCCCAAAAAAAAACATAAAAGAAAGGAAAAAAGAGAGGGGAGTTACAGAGAGATGTCTCAATGGTTGGGAGCACTTGCTGCTCATGTGCAAGACCTGAGCTCAGCTCTTAGCACTCATGTTGGGTGGCTCAGAACCACCTGTAACTCCAGATTTAGGGGTATCTGATTCCCCTTGCGCCTGTGAGCACTGGCACGTAGGTGCATATACCAACATAAAGATATACACATTTGCAAAATTAAAAATAAATCTCTAGAAAAAAGAAAAAAAGACATGAAGTTATGAGGGAGACATGTTGGGGGATATGCGGGGGAGTAAGAAGAAGGAGATAGGGTGGATATGCTTTTATTTCATTGTATATGTGAGTGGAATTGCCAGGCATTAAAAAACAATTTACTAAGTAAAATAAAATAAAAATAAAGTCTTCATCAGAACTGTTTAGACTTCAGATTTCCATTACTTCAAGAGGATGCTGCCAAGTGCACCCAGTGAGTCATCTCATGGAACTTTTACAAAACAATAATACTTATTCCAAGAACAGAATGGGGGAACAAGGGAAGATATGTAACTAAGCCTCTGTTTTTGTGATGAGCAGAACAAAGCAAATTGTCAAACAAAACATTGAGCGAAGTGAATTGTGTACTATGATTTCCCTGATGAGATTATTATTATTAACATTCTAATTTACTCAATTTTTGTAATTAGTGTAATTGTAGATAGGCAATTTTCTCAAATCTATGACTTACATGCCACCTTTAAAATGACCACTCAAGCTAACGCAGAACGGCAATACGCCGAATGTAATGTATTGCTTAGAATGACTTGATTGCTAGGGGACATCTTAGAAGACAATGGCTTCTTCACCTCCAGACTTTTGGACTAGTCATATATTCTGCACAAAAACAAGATTAGAGTGTCTTCCCACTAGAACTTGACTCGGTGTATCCATTTGGGAGTGTCTGATTCAGCTGTTTACCACCCCCCACCAGTCATCTTATAACCTGCTTCTTTGATTTCAGCACTCTAAGCCATTCACATGCGACCCTTACAGGAAAGCTCCCTAGGCATCTACCAGTGCCACAAGTAGTCAGATGACCAGTTTCCAGTGCCAGCGACCACAAAAGAAGGGTCATTTGCTCTCACAGTGCATGTTTGATGCTAGGGCTGCTGGAGTTTGGAACTTTCAAATCATTCTCAGGATGTATCTTTTCATTTCTCTCTAAATTTAGATAATGAGTCAAATGCTCCTCACTTGATGAACTACATGCTTATTATCAAAGGGTAGATGTTGGCCATTGGCAAAGCAAATCCTACACCTGTGCTGCTAAATGTCTGTGGGTATTCTTAGATCTGGGTCAACTTGGAAGGAAAAAAAATCCAACCACATTGAAAAAAAGAAATAAACGAGACTGCACTGTACTTAGGTTAAACTCAGAAAATGATTTATAATGTTCACAGCACAAGGAAAAAAGAAAATTATGTGCATTTAAATGCTGCGCACCTATTTTAAAATTCCAGGGGATTGTAGGCCAGTGTGTGGCATGCTGTAGACAATCTGGATGTGTGAACAGGTGTGGATAATTTCCAAGTATAAGATGCCTGTTTGTATTCTAAAGAGGAGAAAGAAAGGCTGTGGATTTTGTTGGGTGGAGAAGTGGGGAGAAACTGAGAGGAGCTGGGAGGTGGGGAGGAAACCATAATCAGCATATAGTGTATGAAAAAAATCTATTTTCAATTAAAAAAGCAAAAAGATAGGAGTTGGTAATTTACTATTGCAGCATTTGACAACAGCCACTGTAGGCCCCCAGCTTGAGGAGCTGTGGTAGTGATGGTGGTACTGATGGTATTTGGAACCCTGTTTTCTTCTTTCTTATTGTTCCTAGATTGAACAATGGATCCCTAAGTGTGAAAAGATGTCCATATCCAAATTTGTAGAAGTTGTGTTACCTTACACATCTAAAGGGACTCTGCAGATGTGACTAAGAGGAAGATTTTGAGCCAAAGAGATTCTTATTGTGGATGGCTTGGGGGTTCATTTCATCACAAGAGTCTTTGAGAGAAGAGGCAAGAGAGTCAGAAAAGAAGGAAAGAGGCAGGGGTCCTAGAGGAGCCATTCACTACCCAAAGAATGCAGTGGTCCTCTAGATGATGGAAAAAGCAAGAAATGACCCTCCAAGAATGTAATCCTGCTCAGTCACATTAGTCTTGTAACCTCTGAAACTAAGATTATAAGTTTGCGCTGTTTGTAGTGCTGGCAGGCTTAGGGTAACTTGCTGCAGAAGCAACAAGGAAGCTTGTTTACTGTGACCGATTCTAGGTCTTGGGTGGAGGATATTTTCAAAACTCCTTTTTGAGGCTAAGAGTCTGTCAGGCTGTTGACAAAGCCGAGGTCTCTATCCAACTGGCCCAGAGTTTAAGGCCAAGCTACTACTATTAAGCACAGAGAATACCCATTGTAGAGCTGTTATAGAGTGCTGGGCAATACACAGAGATCACCTACGGCACACACGAGGTCTTTCATGCAGCCTGCTTTGCCACTACCTCTGAACACCGAGAGATATTACAACCCACATCACCACTGAGACCAACCACTGAGTAGGTGGCGATGCTGCCGTTGACAGACACCCTACACACGGGCGTGCAGAACTCACCTGACTCTTCTGTCTTAGCAGCATTCCTGTTCTGTGCAGGGTCCTTCTCTGCTCTTGTGTCATATTCCTCAAGGACCCATCTTTATTTCCACATAGGCTCTATTAATTTGACTTAACCAGAATCATCGCTGGTGAATCATGAATGGGCTTGTAATGAACTTTTCCAGTCAATCAAAGGTGATCTCAGGACCCTTGATTAGAACATCAAGAGAAGTTATTCTCCTCATCCTTTGGACTAGGTAAGGAGTGGATTTAAGGTCCAGACTGTATCTGGCAGTTAGTCTAAAAAACAACACTGGCATAAGGGGACCGTGGAAAGAGTGAGCACAGCTACTGGATCAATCCATCACAGCAGCTGGCTCCATCTCTAATTCCAGAGGGAGGTCTGTCAGTGTGGCCCCTCTCTGGCTGCTTCCCCAAACTGGGTTTTCTGCTTCTTATTTGCCAAAAGCATTGCCACGATAAATATGGAAAGGAAGTTCATATGACCTATGCTTTTTTTCACTCAGTGCAAAAGCCAAGGTGTATGTGAACTTCTAGGCGTCAGAACATTAAACTCGGCACTATTTCATTAAATCCTTCTTTGTTATTTTCCTTTTACATACAAAGAAAACAGTCACACACAGAGAATAAGAACTTATCTAACATTATGGTTGGCTAATGGTGGTGCCCCCAGGCTGCTAGAATCTGTTCCTTATGCTTTATCATCTCAAGTTGCTAACCTTCATAACACTCAGAGAATAGTTATTTTTATTAGTACCTTAAACTCATATTATGCCTACTGTCTAGACACTCTCTTAATAAGTCATGAAATAGATTAAGATGTAAAATCCTAGAACCCATAAAGCTTTAGTTCTTTTCCTGACACTTAGTCAGATTGCTTTCCCAGAGCCTCAATTTCTTTACCAATAAAAGAAAACCACCTTATAAAATTCCTCTTGAAGACTGCAGCATAGTAACAAGAGCACTGGGCCGGGCCAGCTATGTGTCTTCGGACAAGTCATCCACCGTTCTGTGTCTTTGTCTACTTCTGAGAGTATATGTCTATGCGGCTTGCTGTGCTCTTGAAGAAGTGACGCTAGCCTATTCAAGCAGTAACTGAGAGCCCGTGGCCTCACTGGCCTAAATGGGGAAGCAGCAAGAATTTTACTACCACTTTTAGTGTCCAATCTCAATGTTATTTAGCTTGCTTTCCCTGCAAGTAAAATCCGAGATTGAAGAAATAAAACAAAATCTCCGAATTCTAGCAGTTCCTGGTGGCAGGAAGCGGCCATTATCAGTGCCCACTGAGCACCTACATGGAGGACGCGAGCAGTGGGCACTCTCTGGACTTTGGGATGACTGTCCTGCCTGCTGGTGGAGGGGAAACTGTCTGTCAGAGGTAGCACAGCACAGTCACACTCTCTCCACTCACCTTCCCAGGGACTGGAGTCCTCTGTGCTCTCTGCCCTGGGGCTTCTTCAAGTCAAACTTGAACAACAACACTGTCAAGCATTTACTGCTTAGCGATGGGGAGGGTCTGGGAAAGTGAAGTCCATGGGTTTCAAGGACTTAACTTTAGAAATATTCATCAGGCCAATTTATCTGTGCTTCCCCAATGTTTCTCTGACCCAGGATCTACAGTTGGGACCAGTTTACCTTATTTAACGAGTGCACCGGTGCTGTGGGGTATCACTGAAAATGACATTTCGAGGTGGTCTGAAATGCAAGAAAAGCCTGCAAAGATACTGGGCATTATTCTTGGGGTAACAAGCAAACTGCTGTGCTTAATGTGTGTTACTGGACCACAGGGAGAGTTGGGGTGTGTGCTTCTGGGTGTGTGCTGCAGGCTTGTTTTTGTCTATGCTGGCTTCTTTAGCCTAGCAGTAGGGTGAGAGTTTCAGCTTCTTCTTAGCCATCACCCTTCTCATTGCAATGACAATAGCCATAGTTTCTCGCATTTCCTGTGTGTTCAGCAATGTGCTAAGGACTATGCCTGGATTATCATTCAATCCTCCTCCTCATCACACAAGAACAGAAAAGACAGATGTGGCAGTGACCACATTTCCCCATCCTTATGACCCTCACTAGCTTATTCCTCAACTTTACTTTTCGTTTAGGTAAAGGACCATTTCAATTTAATGAATGGAAGTGGCTTCTTATAAATAGCTGGTCTGCTAAGGCATCCAAGGCAGTGGGAGCTAAGAATGGGAAGTTTTGGACTGTTACAACAAGCTGTGGACCCCACAAAACTGTTCGAGTCACACTGGCCTGGCTGCCTGTGTGCAGTCATCTGACTGCTGTATACATCTGCTAAATCTGTCTCTAAGTTTCTCGATCTCTGTTTTCTTGTGAGTGTATGTGTGTTTGTGTACATGTATGAATTCATATGTGGGGGTACATATGGGTGTGTACATGTGCCTAAGAATGTCCGTTGAAGCCAGAAGCTAACTCTGGGTGTTCTCCACCTTGTTTTTTGAGACAGGGTCTCTTACTGGCCTGGGACTAGTCAAGCAGGATAGGATGGCTAAGTAGTGTCAGAACCCAGCCTGTCTCTGCCTCCCTGAGAGTAGAAGCGCACATCACCACACCAACGTTTTCCCAAGGGCTCCAGGGATCAAATTTGGGTCTTTGGCCTCAACATGGTTTTCTAGCTTGGTTAGAGCCTCATACATACATCTCTGGGTAGAAACAAGCGTGCTCACCCCACCCTGCTTTCCTCACCACTTGGGAACTTCTTCCGTGTCAGAGGCAGCCCTACAAGGCACCAGTGCAACTGCCTTCTGGCGTTCCAGCCAGATGCTGCTCTCTAGCTCCCCGGGGTCTCATCCATCATAGGGCGATAATTAGCCTGTTGTTTTTGAAATCAGTCATCCAGCCTCATAATCTCTTTCTCAAAATGTGCAGGCGATTACATGACTGATGATGATGTGACAGAGAAAAGAGCACAGGAGGGACAGAGAGCGTTTGCTGATCTGACTGGGGGAAGGGAAATGCAGCTGTGTGAAAGAGAATGGCCCTCAGAGGTTCAGGTATTTGAAGGCCTGGTCCTTAGTTGGTGGAACTGTATAGGGAAAGATGTGGTGTGGCCTTTTGGAAAAGGTGAGTCACTAGGAGTGGCTTTTGAGGTTTCAATAGTTCACACCAAACTCAGTCTCGCTCTCTCTCTGTTTCCAACTTGTGGATCAGCATGTAAGCTTTCCGCTGCAGCCTCCAGTGCCATGTCTGTCTGCCGCCATGTTCCCCTCCATGACGGTGGTGAACTCACTCTCTAAACCGTCAGTAAGCCCCCAATTAAATGCTTTCTTTTAAAGTTGCCTTGGTGTCTCTTCACAGCAACAGAGCAGTGACTCATATGGAGAAACACCTGAAGTGACAATGAAGCTGAGACAGAATGACAGAGGACTGGGCAACTTGAACCCATCATCTTTACTCAGGTCTAAATACCTGATGTGTAAAATGGGAGGCAGGAGGTCACTGCGTTTGGTTGCTTGTTGTGAGGAAAAAGTCAAGAGAGGTGACATGAAGCATCCAGAACAGTGTCAGGTACAAAGGACTTACTCAGTATATGCTAGAGTTTCTATCTCCGAGACTTTCTTCTCAAGCTTCAAAATACATAATCAGCCATTGCTTATATATGCCCCAGAGTTTTGTATCTGTGACTGTAAAGCACCTGACAGGGAGTCAACACAGAGTTCTGGCTCCGAATCCTTCTCATATCTGGGTTTCTCTGGTTCTCTTTTGCCATTCCAAGTCCCTTTCAAGGACCGCTCCAAAGCAACCTATTTCCTGATCCAAGTTTAGCTCACCAGCATCTTTAATCCCATCTGTAACCAGTGTTTCCCTTCAACGTAATTGTACATTCCATGTTTGTACACGGCCTGTTAATATCATTTGAGACATCGTACTGTCTGCCTCACTTCAAGTTGCTTCACCCAGCTCCAATATCTCCCTGCAGCAGGGATGAGTGAAATCCTTGACCTTTTCTGAAACAAATTTCACTGGTGCCTCAAACGGTGCCTGAAATATGGTAGGTAATCACCAACTATTCTAGGGGCCAAAACCAATCAATATTAAACACTGTGCCAGATACACTTTAAAACACTTTGCATTTACTAAATAACTTAGCTCTTATAGTAACCCAGTGAGGTAGGTATTTGATCTCTTCTCATTTTACAGATAAGAAAGCAGAGGCACAAAGTCATCATGTGTTCAACCTTACAGAAGTGAGGCAGAACTAGAATTTAAGTCCTACCTCAGGATCCAGCAATACCACTCTTGGTAATATATCCAAGAGATGCCCAATCATACTACAAAAGCATTTGTGCAACTATGTTCATAGCAGCATTATTTGTAATAGCCAGAACCTGGAAACAACCGAGGTGCCCCTCAATGGAAGAATGGATCAAGAAAGTGTGGAATATATACACATTAGAGTACTACGCAGCAGTAAAAAACAATGACATCTTGAATTTTGCATGC